>MU119456.1:0-80141 GCA_014904845.1 Acephala macrosclerotiorum
TAATAATATTAATATTAAAATAAAAATAATTAATTAACGAATTAATAATATTAATAATATATATATTTTTTAATATATTATAAAAATATTTTTATATATAAATAATATTTAAAAATTTATTATTTTATTAATTTAAATCGTTTAATTAATTTATTTTAAAAAATTTAAATACGAATAATAATAATATATAATTATATAAATAAATAAATAAATAAATTATTATAAAAAAAATTTATATATAAAATATATATATAATACGTATTATTAATTAATATATAAACTTTGTAATTAAAAATAAACTTTATATTTTATTTATATATATATTATATTTATTATTTTTATAATATTCTTTTTCGTTTTTTAAATAATAAATAATAATAATATTAAGTTTTTATTTTTTTTAAACGATATTATTAATCTTTTAATTAAATATTAATAATTTTTTATTTTATTTTAATTTTTTTAACGTTTTTAATCGATTAATATAATCTTTTACGTTATTTTAATTGTTTTTAAAATTGAAATATAATTTATTATTAAACGTATTATTTATAAAATTGTTTTTATAATTTTTATAAAGTTTTTTAATCGTTTAATAATTAAATTACTTTCGAATTTTTTTTTTTAAACTTTTAATTAAATTTTGATCTTTATTTAAAGTTACTATTTAATTTTAATAATAATAATTTTAACGATAACGACGATAATAACGTTATTAATTTTTTAAATAATTTATTAAATTTTTTATTATTGAACTTATTAAACTTATCGTCGAATCGATTAATTTTATTGTTTTTTTTAAGTTTTTATTTGCTTTTATAATTAACGTTATTATATATTAATATTAAATATAATTTTAATCGTTTTATTATTTTTTTTATATTTTTAAATATCGATTCTCGATTTTAAAATTTTTTATTTTCAATGTTTAAAAGTATATTAATAATATAATTAATATTATATTTATATTTAAAAAAAAAAATATTTAATATTAATATTTTTTAAAAATATAAATTAAATATAAAAAGTATATATAAATATATAAATTTTATAATTAAAAATAAACTTTATAATTTATTTATATACATATTATATTTATTATTTTTATTATTTATATAATATAAATAAATAAATAAAAAGTTTATAAATTTTTAATATTTTTATACGAATTATTTAATAATACGTATTTATATTTTATTAAAAATTAATAATATTAAAAATAAATTTTAAAATTTTTTAAAAAATATAAATATATTTTTAATATTTTATATAATAATTTTTATACGATTATAATTATATTTTTTTTAAAAACGTAAATTAAAATTAAACGATTTAAAAATATTATAAATTATATTTTAATTAAAAAATTTAATTTTTTATTATATAAAAAACAAAAATAAAAATAAAAATTATTATTAATAATTATATATAAATAATTTTATTATTTCTATTATTATATATTTAAATAATAAATTTTAATTTTTTATATAAATACGTTTTTAATAAATAATAAAATTATATTATATAAATTTAAAAAAAAATTTAATTATTAAATTATTAAATTTTTATTTTTTTAAAATTTTAATTAATTTTATATTATTATTATTTTAATGATAATAATAATATTAAAATATTTATTATATAAAATTTATTTTTTATAATAAAAATATTTTATATTTATTATTTTATATTTAATTATAATATTTTATTTATTATTATATAAATAATTTTAATTTTTTTTATTATAAATAAAAATTAAAATTAATTTATTTAATTTAATAAAATCGTTTACGATTTTTATAATTATTTATAAAATTAACTTTTATTAAAAAAATTTATACGAATATTATAAAAATATATAATATTAATTATTATTATATAAGTTTTTTTTTAATATTATATATAAAAAATGTTTTAAATTATTTTTATTAATTTATTTTTTAAAAATTATATAATAAAAAATATTATTATATTTAATTCGTATAAAAAATATAAATAATTATATATTATAATTTTTTTTATAATATAAAAATATTTATATTACGAATTATATAATAAATTAATAAATGAAATTTAATAATAAAATTATAAAAATTCGAAATTATATAATAAAATTTTAAATATTAAAATTTTAAAACGAAAGATTTTAATAAATATAAAAATTTTATATTTAATTTAAATAAATTAAATTAATAATTTAATTAATAATTAATAATAATTTTATTTAAATTTTTTAATTTTTATTATATAATTTTAATTAATAATACGTTTAATAATTAATTCGTTATAATTTATTTAAATAATATTTTAATTTTTATTATATTTTTAATTATTATATAATTTAATAAATAATAATAAAAAATTTAATTCAATTAAAAAATATTATTATAAATTATATAATTTATAATACGTAATTAAATTAATATTTAAAATATTAATATATAAAAAAATATAAAATTTAATATTTTATATAATTAAAAAATTTTTAATTTATTTAATTTAATTTAATAATAAAATTATTATATTAAATTTTTTTAATAATTAAAAACGTTATTTATTATTTTAATATTCTTTTATTTTTTTTATATATATAATTTATTTAATATTATTTAAATTATTATTAATAAAATATAAATAATTTTTTAATTTATATAATAATTTTAATTTTAATATATATATTAATTATTTAAAAAACGAAATTCGAAATACGAAAATTTTATTTTAAAAATAAAAATAAAATAATATTAATTATATATAATTTTAAATCGCACGTAAATATTATATAATATTTATTTTAATAAATAATATATAATTATATTTTTTAATATTTTTATATATATTAAATATTTAATTTTAAATATTATATTATATAATTATATTTTTAATAATTTTTTTTTATTTTAAAATAATTTTTAATTATTATTTAAAATTTATATATTTTTTTAATATTTATTTTTTAAATATTATTAAAAATATTATATAAAAAATAAATATAATATAAAATTAAATTAAAAATATAATTATTAAATTTAAATAATAATATTTTTAATATTATTGTATAAATTTTTTTTAAATCGAATTTTAATTTATATGTTATAAATTAATTTAAATATTTTTTAATTTATTATATTTTAAAAAAAAATTTATATAATAATTTAATTATTTTATAATTATTAATTAATATTAAAAAAATAAATATAATTTAAATATAATTTATATAAATAAAATATAATAAATACGAATTATAAAATTAATTTAATAATAATATATTTTATTGTATTTGCTTTTTTATTTAAAAAAAAATTGCTTAATATATAAAATGTTTAATACTTCGTACGAGACGTATATTGTTTTACTAAGTGCGCTATCGCACTCGACACGTGCTCTAGTGTCTCAAACCACGCTCCTCGCGACAATAAGTTTCATTAACCAAGACAAAAGCTCTATGCGCCTAGTGTCATCAAAATCTTAAAGAGACAATGCTCTTATTGGGCGGAGTCGCGCAAGCCAAGACCAGGATGGACGATCGGTGGGAGGTTTCGCAACTTGTGGAGCCGCATCTTCGATCGCAGTATCGGTATCAAACCAAGCTAGCGCTTTCACAATGTTGTTCTTCCATACGCCCGCGATGTAAGTGTCTCCTGTCACTCGTTGGATTTCTTCGACTATACCACCTAGGGCGCGATAACGGTCTTCAGCAAGCCCGAGCTTCCTCCGGGAGTAAGTGGTTTGTATGCGAGGCCAGAAGTCCGTGATTAATAAGGGGGTTCCTGAAGGAAGATCGAAGATTGCGCTGGGAAGGCGATATATGTCACCCCATAGAGGACTCGTGCTATAGAGGTCGTGTGATGGAAGGACAGGCTGGAAAGTTTTCAATTGACACTTCCAGACAAGGTCCTTTGAACCATAGTACAAGATTCGTGGGGAGAGAAGCGATTCTTGGAAAGTCCACCCACGACGGTCTAAAGGCTCTTTCGGGCCTTCGAGCATGTTCTGATGAATCCAAAACTTAAAATTGAGTTTCCTGTTGCTCCATATTTCGATAGGGAACTCTGTAATTGGTATTGGACGATCTAGGCTGCTCGTGGGAGACCCATGGGGTGGAGTTTTAAAATTTCTCCCCTACCCACGGGTCCCTTATAAAGCGAAAATATATTAGTCCTCCACCTACGGGTCCTTTATAGGTTTTGTGGGACCCCTATAAAAGATATATAAATTATATAAAAATATAAATATATTTATTAAAATTTAATTTTAAAAAAAATTAATAAAATAATAAATATTATAAAATAAATATAATTATAATTAAAGTTTTTAAATATAATTTATTATAGTAATATAAAACTAGACTAGTATTATCGTTCCGAATTAGGACTAATTTTAATCACGTGATTAAACTAAAAATATATTAAATAATTTAATATTTAATATTTAATATTTTTTAAATAAAATTTTATATAATTTATAAATTCGTAAAATAATTTTAAATTTATTATAATATTTATTAATTTAATTAATAAAATAAAAAAAATATATAATTTAAATTAAAATTTTAAAATTATTTAAATTTTAAATTTTAAATTAAATCGTATATAAATAGTTTTTAATTTTTTATTACGATTATTTTTTAATTTATAAATTGATTTTTTTAATTTTTAATTTTTAAAATATATAAATATAAAACTTTTAAAACGATTTAATTAAATAATTATTAAATAAATAAATAATTTACGAAAATATTAAAAATAAAAATAAATATATTTAAAATTAAATGTTTAAAAATTTAACGTTTAAAAGTTTAATATTCGAAAATATAATTCGAAATATATTATAATATATAATATAATAATAAATATATAATTTTAATTTTTATTTATTTAAAATTATTATTATAATTTAAAAAATACATTTTTATTATTATTATTATTATAACGTTTATTATAATAAAATATTTTTTTAATTTAATTACGTAATTTAACTAGTTTTAATTCGGAACGATAATACTATATTTTATGAATATTCTATTTTTAAATGGGGCCCCATAGAGCTCCATGCTGGAGAACTAAAAATAGAACTCCACCCGTGGAGGACTCTTAAAAAAAAACTCCACCCAGACCCACCCCATGGGGTGGGGTAGAAATGGAGCTCCACACCCCATGGTTTTTTTGCGAGCAGCCTAGGACGATCTTTAAGAAATCCTTCATGGACACTGGGGGTGCTCACAGCCGCTATTGTGACTGCTGCATTCTTATAGATCCGACCCATGTTTTTGATTTCCTCGGACTTATCCGCTTCATCATCCTGGGCAATGCACAAGAATCCACCCAAAGATAACGTATACCCAAATCTCGTGTCACATTGACGGCATCTTTGATGGTTGCTGGTAGTTTTTCCCAGTCAAATTTTGAGGGATCATCAAATGTGGATCTTGTTGTAAAACAGTCATGTGGAGGTGGTCCCCAGCAGTAACTTAGGGCAGCATACTGACCCCGCTCATCTACTGCGCTGATATGAAGACTTAGTCCTTGGCTGTTTCTGTCCGAATTGATATCAAGGACACGTGTTGGCAGGCGCGTAATGAGACCAGAGGGGCAAGTCGAAGAGTGCTTGGTCGCACATTCTTGTAGCAGCTTTCTGCTTTCCTCCGCAATTTTCTTCCCCGTTACAGAAATTTGGGGATTTTTTTGGTCGAAGGAAAGCAACTCCCACTTGCCTGAACAATGTTAGTCATTGTATCATTGGAAATATTTAATCATGCCTACCTCCTATCAAAAGCGGGCATTTACGAATTTGCTCTGATATGTCCGTAAAAACCTTGAAGGCTAAAGTGCTTTCCATAAGAAATGGAGAATTCGGCGCTGGAACATGTAGTATGCATTTTCTAGACTCGAAAATAAATTCCACAGTAATACACTTCAGAATGGAAGTCCGTTTCCTTTCCCGTATCATCTCTTCGCAATGACCAAAGATATGTGTTCGCACATTCTCGTCGAATGGCACCTCGACCTTCTTCTCGTCGGAATCTAGTGTAGCCAGCCGTGCACGTGATAGGTAGCTGAATATCGAAGCACAGAACCCACATCCACTCTTCGCCGAGGCTTGGAGATGAGGGAAAGCGTGGTGAGCATAACCTTCTGTCGTGATTAGGGATATCAATCCGTCAGAAGTGGCTGTCATTGAATTGCATACTGAGCAAAGCCCTCCGGGTAAAATTTCGATCGCTTCCAGTGAGGTTGAAAGTTCACCGATGGGATCCGGGCATGTCGAGCTCGGAACTGTCTTTAATTGAATGGTTGATTCATCGGACTCCCGAAGAGTATCGCGTGCTATGGAATTCATGGAATTTGGTGTCGAATATGACTAGGATCATGAGGTTTGGTGAGCCTTTGTGTTCAACCCAGTTTCCGAGTACGAATTTTCCTGCAGTGTTGCATTTTCAGGTGCCTGATGCTCCCGAGGCCCTGTAGCTTAGGTAAGCTATAGTGGCAAGTCACTGTAGCCGCGCTGAAGCTACAGCTGAAGGAGCCCTATAAGCCACGCCGAAGGGGTAGCTGAATGGGCCCTGAAGGGCCCTGGAAATCTGAGCTTTACAGGAAGTTCAGCACTATTAGGCTACGATCAGAGTTGCCGATATAGCTGAAGGGTTCAGCTGTACAGGAAAAGTATAGGGGCTGAAGCCTCAATTATAGCATATGATTAAGGAGTTTCAGGGCCTGCGGCATCTATAAATACAGGCTACTTACCACTGTAGAACAGCAGTCAATTCAGTATCGTTCACCCTGCCTATAGCGTACACATGACCTCTTACTCAGCAAGAGTATAGCCTAGAGACAAGGCGAGAAAAGTGTAAGCGAGCCTAAAGGGAGCCAAAACTAGCCTCTGCGGATACTAAAATAGCTGCTCACGCTTCTTTAGCGTGCTCAGGCGGTGCTCAGGAATGCTTACCCTCGGCTCACCTATAGCTCAGGCTAAAGCAGCAGCTGCTCAGGTCCAGAGATAGAAATAGGAAATGGCATGAGAACATTCCCATACCGAACTACTTGTTTCGATCTCAAATTCTGGAAAGGATCAGCTAGATCCCAGCCCCGAGAGGAACTCACTAATTTTATGGTGTGTTTGAGACTTGGAGGCTAGAGCGATGGGGTGTTGCAGGAAGTAATTCTCAATAACCTTTTAGATAGGTGAGGCAATGGCTACCAAATTTAGCGAAAGTGTATTTATCTGACGTTATGATTGAGATGTCGGAGGATCTTCTCCTCATTTATATACCCTTAAGACCACAGCGGATGGATAATATGTCTCAAATTCCAACGTTTCCTTCCATGAAATGGAAAGCCCGAGTCTGTGTCGCATTCGCCCCAAATTTCAAGCCTTGCTCGAGCTTCTGAGAATTCTCGGTGAGTATAAATTCCACTCCTCGACCAACTCAAAACCATTTCACCAGTCCTCGCAGAAGAGCATCGACACTACGCACTGCCACGCCCCTCCAACTTCCTTGAGCTCAACCTAATTTCTCTCGAGCAGGTTCATCTTTCATTGATGTGTAATGAGCATTGAACTTTAGAAGAAGTCCTACCTGGCTCGGGACGAGAAACAGTGGCGGGATTGTTGTCAAACTTTACCATACTATCAAGAAGCGAAGCTTCCTTCGATGCTCTATCACAGAGCGGAGGAAACTTCAACTCAAACTCAAACTCGAAATAAGGCAAAAGAATCTTCTTAAAGTGCAGACTGCAGCCAAACGCACAGATAAAGGAAGCTGGTTGTGAAGTGACGTATCTGTATCCCACGTATCATTATACGAATTTTAAGTGGAGTCAAGCTGAACCCCGCATCATAGCTCCAGCATGAAGCATATATACCCGTGGAATGCTCAAGTTCAAAGAGTGAAACGGGAATTGTGTGACTTTACGATGAGCCACGCACTCAAACTCCTCCACAAAACCAGAGAACAAGATTCACTGGCGCGCCCTGGATAGTATGCTTGCTTCAACGCAGAGGGAAGTCTTGGGGCATCCAAAGGGGTATAAATGGCCCTCTTCTTCCCTCAGCCAGAAACACAACCCCAACTCCGCAACTGTCTAAGAGCGAGACGGAAGCCGGCTGCCCTTCCTGCATCCTCCTGTTTAATTCAAGATAACGAGTGTATATTCCATTGTCTCCGAATAACAGACTTAAAGACGGAACTAGTCGAAGACTACGGAGGCATTATCAGCCTTGAAATCAAAGATGAGTGCGAGGTTGTTGTCATAATTTTCCTCGTTGTCAATTCAAACCCTTCCATAAAACCTGGACTAGGTCCTGTTAAACAAATCGCCAAAACTATCTCGCGAAGACGTGCCAACGGAGCGGGGGAAGTGACTAAGAAGTTATTGAAGCGGGGTAGTCTAACGACGGAGGACCACGCGTAAAACTCCATCATATTCTCCGCACGGACTCCATGAATTTCGTCGGACAGGAGACAGTGCTGACCTGGAGGTATATATACTTTAGGCAAGCTCAAGTGCAACAGTTGAATGAATCCAGGAAGTGATAGAACTTGATTCCTTGAAATCGAGGCGCAGAAATTCACTTCGCTAGAACATGTGGTCTCGCAGGTATCCACAAATCTAGGTTCTACTCACTACTTCCTAAGAGTCCTCTCTAGCCCCGAGGAGTCTTAAGGAAGAAGTACAAATAGCCTACTTCTTCTTGACGTGACCTTCAATTGACCTGAGAGTATCGATCTGGCTCGTATATGAATCCATGAGAAAATATGTCTTAGGAAGACGTTCCGCCAAGTTATGTCCAGAAGCCGTATCTCCTGACAGAAGAAACATATTATTTTTCCTACCACCCTCTCCAGAGTCTTCATAAATGATGGATGAGTCTTAGAATAAAAGATCGGCACATTTTATAAGTACTTGCGTTATTGTCAAGTTCGTTCTTGCTGTCAAACTCGAATGAATAAACGAGGAGACAACGGAATAAAGGTCAAGGTTGAAGTGAACCCGCTCACCTTTGCGCGTAGAACATAATGAATGAATGATAAGACTAAGTGGCCAAGTCAAGGAGTAGGAAGGACGGTTTCTCTTTTCTGTGCCAAAAAAAGGGGATGATCAGAGCTGGCTACTATGAAAGGTATTCTAGCAGAAGCCTATTTATGGCCTCTGAAAACTAATAATTATAGCAAACTCAATGACATGTAGGCAACGATGAAATTTTGCATACGGTGGGATCGAGCGACTGGAACATTCACCTAGTTAACAAGGATAGAGGTTCGCAAACCACCATTTGCCGACTTCACTTCACCTCCTAAAAGGCACCACAGCAAGATAATCCAAGTCAGAGTTCTATAAATATCCATAGCTTCTCTTGACTTGAATTAACCCACCCGGAAGACAGTAGTGGTTTTAACGAGCCGAGTCTTCGTGCATCTTGTAAACAATTTCTCGAAGCCATATCTTTCGCCCGTCGAGTACGATGTCTGTCCTTAATAGGTAGCGAGTGGGAGGGTCGAGGCCGAGGTATGTTTGTAAATGTGAGCTGGGAGAGACGCACTTGTATTGTTGTCATTCTGGGGTCTGTTGTCAAACTTCAGAAGCAGAAAGCGAAGAATTAGGAACAGGAAACAGTTTAGGCACCTTGAACTGGGTAAGAACTCTCAAAAACAAAAGAGCAAAATCGTTCATGCCTAGTGCCGGATGCAAGGGCACTGGTCATGACCTGGTGCGAAACAAATTCTTGACTTCTGAGGACTGTCGAGGTTCTGGTGTCGGAATATTGGATTGAAACACAAGAACATTTTCCCCAGTCTCATTTATACCATCCCCCTCCCCAATCCCTCCTTCGCTCACCACTCATCCAAGAAATATTCACTCGAAGGGTCGGGGTTTCGTTGGTATTGCCAATTAGATTTGTTCTTCCTAAATAAGATCTGAAATCAATATCTAGTGACATTGCGCGTGCGCAGAAATCTACGTCGTACGCTAGCTGACATGGCAACAAATGAACCACACATACGTCAGATGAAAACAGCAGAAATGCCAAGATGATGCATGCAACATCCATCTCCACCCTCTTTCCATATGCTTGCTTATCCAACCTCATCCACTTGCGCCTCGCGTCTTGTTTCCATCTCCCGCAAGTACCATTACGGTCAGGCAGTGAGACTCTTTCGACAACACCATGCGCTCGACATCCACGACCAGGTCAGTACAAGCCCCTCCCACTGGCCAACCTAACAAAACTATAGGGCACATTCTGCCCAACAAGTAACCTCAGCGTTTCAACCGTCGTAAAAGCACTCGTATCCGCAACCCCATAAGCCGTCCACCCACTCGCCTCCGCCACAGCAAGAGGATCACCTTTCCTCGGCCCATTCGCCAAGTCCACGAATACCTTGCCTTTCCCACCATTGCCTCCATTCACACTTACCGCTGCTGTGCTCGCCAAGTTCGAACTCGAGCGATTGGTGTTGGAGAAGTGGCGAAGAAGGGGTTGGACCAGGTGAGATTTCTCTGGTGGTAAGGCGGAGATGATAGCAAATGGTTGGTCGACTCGTTGGACGCTTTCTATGCTCGTGAATGGTTCTATACCTGCTGCTAATGGACCGTGGGCTTTGAATCCGACGGTGTAGATCTTCCCGATGTTCAGACTCCTCAGAGCGAAGATGACTGAAGCGGCATCTTCACCGTTGCTGCTGAGAATGATGGCTGCTCGGTCTTTGTATGCTGATGGAGCGAAGTCACGGGTGAGAGTGGCTCGGATCCCTTTCCATGTTGCGTTGTCGCCGATGAATGTATCGCCTCGGACGACGATAGTGTCTACGGCGCCGATAGTGCGTGCTGCGTCGCTGAGGAGAGGTATGTATGGTTGAGAGGCAGCAAGAGGAGGATTGATGTATGCACCTCCGAAGTTGGGCTGGAGACAGAATGCTTCGACTGAACCTCTCACACCGCGATCGACGGACTGGAAGTTGTGAGGAAGCCCAAGCTCGTTGAAGCACTTCTCGAAGAAAGTGGCTTGTGGTGTCGAGCGGAAGGAGCCGATGGCGTAGATATTCTTTTTGGGAAGCTGACCCATGGTCGATAGCGCACCGTTGATTTCTGCTGCGGACATTTGGCCTGGTGCTGCAACAATGGGAAGGAGCGGATGTGTGATGGGACTGAAGACTGTATTCAACGCTCGTGACAGCTGGCCGAGTTGGCCCATGTTGACAGCGGACAAGGGAGGGCCGTCAGGGTTGTTAGCTTTGATTTGTGAGCGGAAGTATTCTAGCTCGTAGTTCTCTGACACGGAGTTGATGATTGTGATCATCTTCACGATATCACCATACTTGCGGGACTCCTGGAAGATGGATTGGGCTTGAGGTGACGGCCACTTGAAGGTACCGGAGAAATCGTGGAAGGCGGAAATGATGCGACTGCATCCTCTCTGTTCGTAGAGACGCCGTCGAATGTCTTCCGGTAACCATACTTCCACGTCGATGTATTCACATCCCCACTGAATTGCTCGGTAGAGATACTGGTAATAGAGATCCGGATTGTCCATTGGGAAGCGGCCATTCTCACGTGTACAACGGGTGGTAAAAATGATGGGTAGCTCGGTCCTTTGCCGCAGTAGCATCACTTGCTCTCCAACATAGCTTAAGCTTGGCACAGAACTAAACGTCCCATCCTGTAGAGGCTCCTTCAAGAGATCGACTCTTATTTCCACGGCATCCGAACCCACGGATAGAATATCCAAATTCGAGAGCGCCGTCCGGACATCGGGAAACGTGGTAGAAATGAAATATGTTCTGGGTTTGGTGATCAAGGCTTCGTGGTGACTGATCTGCCCTAGTGTAAATGCAATGAACCGCGAAAGATCCCTCCGGAAAAATGGTTGCTCTGTATACAAGAATTCGTAGTCCGAGGCGGCTGAGAGGTCAACATCTGGTGGCATTCCTAAGTTCACACAATGTGCGTTGATGGCTACCATCAGCATCCGGTTCCTTCCCCCAATATCTGCCTTCGCATCACTCGTGTGAATCCCTATCACCGTTCCATGATCCTCACTTCCAACCTGTGAGAAACTTGTAGCCAGACGGTACGGCTTCCCCAATACGTCTGCAAACACCGACACGATCTTCTCTTGTCCTTGTCCGTAGATGATAACCACTATCCTCGTATCACCTGCACCCGCTTTCGTCCCATTGATAACTCCATTTGTGCTTTTCGGCCTCGTAGGCGTCGGCGCAGACTGCGCAGACTGGAGCTGCTTGGTCGTCATATGTGCGACGGTAGATGTAACCCCAAGTTGGAGAAATGTCTAGAGACTTTGGAGGCCGCGTCGCAAAGAGGAGTGTATGAGCTGAGTATTCGAGGGAGGTGCCAGTAGGGGAGGGAGAAAGTCCAGCAACCCCTAGCATGGCAATGCGGCAGGTTCGCGTTCTCGGAGGATATATCGCCCCGCCGTTGGTCGTGAGGGAGGTGCAGCGCAAAAGCAGTTCGCTCTTGTGATACTTCTTCGCAGTCTTAACACGACTGTTAATGTGACTTGGAATGAACAATTAAGGTCAGGGTCGAATCTGGATAATACTCGAGATGGCTGTCCTACATGGCAGCCTGTAATCCCGCGATCTGGGTCCAGTGGCAGACATCCGTAGTGGGACGGGAGAATCTGGCACGCAGTGATCGCTGAAGCCGTATGGACGTTCCGCTGTGAATCTGCTGCAGAGAGAAGGCGATATTGCAAGCAGCAGACACATTGGTTCCGGCGGAAGTTTTGTTTCGGTCGTCAGGCCCAGCGGTAGGGTTCTGAGGGCCAGAGGGTCGAGAGGCTGGCGATGAGAGGAGGGCGTTCAGATCTTGGGTCGCATTTCTGCCAACCAATGCGGGACGAGAAAAGAATGCTGGGTACAAAGTACGATTTTTCCGTAGAAGAGCGGCAGAAGGAGACTTCGGGCTTGATTGTTCCACCGACAAAGGAGTGATGGCTGAGAGAGCTGCGTGGGAGTGCTGCAAGTGGTATGGTGGGAACGGGGACGCATGGGGTGAAGTCCAGAAGATGGGGAAGGGACTCGAAAATGTGGGGAACAGGGTCGTAGGGACCAAATCTTCCGCCAATGATTCTCCATACAATTATTTTCTACCCGAGTAGACGAGCATCTTGTAAAGCCTTTGATTTGATGCAACACGGACGGCTTTTCTCTATATTGGATTTCACATATTAGCCTCAGGCCGCATCAGGTACAGGGCCTCGATGTATACAAAGTACTGTCCACTCCACTAGCAGAAATGCGGCGGAGTATTTATCCCCTTCAGGCTGAGACAAGGATAAATTTGGATTTTTGTCTAGAGACGATCTTCGGGATGCAAGGCATCTAGAATAATTCTCCATGAGGCAATCCATCTCCACGCAACAGAATCTACGGGATTTCTCCCTCTGGGCATGCTGCACGTTGCTGCATGTGCTGCTTATCTTCACGACGGGACGTTCTGGACCGACAATCCATATTATCTTGATTCTTCAGCAAGGTTATCATCTTGAGATTCTTGATCTCCAGGAAAAATGTTTCATATTTCGTTTCGTTTCATGGCTATTCGTGTCTCCACAATGGTAATGAAAATAGATGGACGACCCCTCTCCTCGGTCGACTAAAGACGCGTCCAGAGTCTACCATCATATGGAGGACGGGGAAAGAAGACGACGAAGTGAGTGGAACTTCATCTACCAGAGGGGAAGAAGTCCTTTTTACTGCGAAACTTCGAATAGGAGGGGTCGAAAAACAGCTTGGATGGAAGAAAGTCGCTCTTGAAGACCCCATTTGCAAAGAAACGTCTGCATACTCTCTTCCTACTCCTCTTATTTTCCCTTCATACCCCCATCACCAGCTGCCTTTCTTCGCACTTGCGCTTGATACTCGCATCTCTAGATTCTCCAACCCCTCATCCGGATCACGGCTCAGTAGCCACATTACTTGAAGCTGTCACCCTAGATCAACAGCTCTAGTTCAGTATCATAACACTTATTATGCAGCTATTCCATCTGGTTGACAGTAGTCTCTTTAAAAGTCTGACAATCTGACTTGGCTGGAGGAAACTCTGGAAGACTTTCTGCCTTCTTCAAAGGTCGATTAGGTAGCATCGTCACTCCGCCCGATCCGATCAGAAGAAGAGCTCCTGGCTCTGAAAGCTGGAGAAAGCTTACCAGACCTTTTCACGAGACCAAAAAAAAAAAAAAAATTCTCGAACGTCGAAAGCAACTTCTAGATGCATCCCACGATGTTTGGCAATCATACCGGGCCTCAATTGACGTCGTCGCCTCTTCTGCAGTCGTGTGACCTCGGAGTTGATGCGCTTCAACGTTTTTTCTCTGGGACGACATTGTCATCGCCACGTTCGGGCATCGCGGATTCCCTCCACTCTCCACCACCACAAGAGAGCCCCATGGGATTTCAAACACGCGTTCCGATCAACCGTTTCGTTAACATTTCTAGCAGAAAAAAAAGGGGACAGCATAAAGTGTCTCCAGATTGTGACCGAAGAACGACCGTCTTGCGTTCCTTAGATCTCAACCTGACCCGCATCCGGCATCTGATAAAAGCCGTCATTCGCCGTGTGCCTGAAAAGACTGGGTCATCACGTGCAGCGGTTGAGGCTCAGGAGCGGGCTAACGTCGGATCGGCAGTCGGTTGAGCTTGGCAAAGATGCTTGCACGGCAAGGCTTGCATCGCATCTTCAAAAAAAGGGAAAACATCTCAAAATCGACGTCATCGATTCAACTACCACCAACGGTTCCACTCTGCCTTCCAGATCGGCTTTGCTTTGCCTTTGGGGACTCCGAGCTCTCCAGTCTGGGGCCTTGGCTTATTACGCACCGCTTTTTACTTCTTTCCTGACTAAGGAACGTGTCACAGGATGATGGCACTGATGCTTCCAGTAGTCTGGGTTAGCAACCACATCGTCACACTCGGTCAGCAACTGGGCAGCAAAGGACCCTGGGGAGCGTCCGATCCGACAGACCCCGTATCGTGGACGTCTGCTACGAGTAAGTTCAGCGTAGGAAGCTTCTATGTCATCCCCACTCCATGACTCTGTAGGAAGCGTATATACACTTCCCCTCCTCCCCGTCCCCTTTGCCTGTCAGTCTCTGATTAATCTACCCCTTCCATACATCACCATGGCAGGCTTCAACTTCAGACGAAACCGCAATGCGGATGTAAGTAGCGCTTCTACTGCAGTACCTTCAACAGCCAATTCTCTCGACCACCCCCGAGCACCAATTGAGCCAGTCACGGGCGATGTCCACCGACACATTCATTCCCCCGAGAAAGGAGACCACAGCATGAAGGCTGTCCCCATCACACTTCGCACAATCATCATGGCTATCCTCGTTGCGATGGGAGGATTCATCTTCGGCTACGACATTGGACAAATTTCCGGATTCCTCGAAATGAACGTTTTCTTGCAGAGATTCGGTCAGCCCACTACCGACCGTGTGAACAATCCGAGTGGTTACTACTTCACCAACGTGCGGTCTGGGTTGATTGTTGGCTTAGTAAGTCTTCCCTATACACGGCAGAGACGATAATGCTAACGAGAATAGCTGTCAATTGGTACTCTCATCGGATGTTTGATCGCTGCTCCAATCGCGAACCGCTTCGGACGAAAGCCCTGCGTCCCAATATTCTGCTCTGTCTTTATTATCGGTGTCGTGGCACAAATATCCGTAGGATCTAGAGACTGGGTCGGTATTGTCATGCAGATGGACTGCAGGTCTTGGTGTCGGAGGACTCTCCGTCATCGTCCCAATGTACATGTCTGAGACGGCCCCAGTCCCAGTTCGTGGAGCTGTCGTTTCGTAAGTCTTGTATCTTCGCTAAATCTTGACCTGCTAACCCTTCCCAGCTGTTACCAACTCTTCATCACAATCGGTATCTTCACCGCCGACTGCATAAACTACGGCACCGAAGGCTTCACCAACACGGGTTCCTACCGCATCCCCATGGGTGTCGGGTTCATCTGGGCCCTCATCCTCGGCATCGGTATTCTCTTCTTGCCCGAAACTCCTCGACACGACTGGAATCACGGCCGATCTGATCGAGCAACAACCACAATGTCCAAATTCTACGGCCTCCCAGAACACCACATCATGATTCAAACCGAAACTGCTGAAATCGAAAAAGTGCGCGCCGCGACTGCAGAATCAGCCCGCGAGCCATGGCACGCCCCTCTCACCGGCCCTCGAATGTTCTACCGCGTCGCGTTGGCTATGGCTCTACAGATGCTGCAGCAGTTAACGGGTGCAAATTATTATTTCTACTACGGCACCACGATCTTCAAAGGCGTTGGACTGGATAATTCGTACGTTACGGCTATGATCCTAGGCGGTGTCAATGTTGGCGCTACATTCTTCGGTGTCTGGATGGCGAATCATTTCCGGAGGAGAGAATCGCTTTACATCGCTGCTTTGTGGCAAACAATGTGTTTCCTCATCTTCGCTTCAGTCGGTCAGTTTATGTTTAAAGACGCGCCTGAAGGTTCGGCTACTGCTAAGACGTCCGGAACTGTCATGATCGTCTTCGCATGTCTATTCATCGTTGGTTTTGCTACGACCTGGGGACCGCTTGTTTGGGCTTGTATTGGTGAGATGTTCCCCTATAGATACAGAGCTGTCGGCATGGGACTCGCTACGTCCGCAAACTGGTTCTGGAATTTCATGCTTGCGTTCTTTACCCCGTTCATCACCAACGACATCGACTACGCTTACGGCTACGTTTTCGCTGGCTGCAATTTAGCAGCTTTCTTCGTCGTATTCTTCTTCCTGGTCGAATCATCAGGAAAGACGCTCGAAGAGGTGGATGCGATGTACCTTCTCCACGTCAATCCTATTGGATCTGCGGGATTCAGGTTCGATGAGGAGACGAGAAATAATATTGGTGGTGGTGGATTGGGGACGGATAATATGAGACTTGATGGGAGAGGAAGGAAGTTGAATGAGGCGGGGAGAGAGGGTGTATTCCAGGATGAGGGGAAGCCAGTTGAGGCGGGGGATTTGAGGCATGTTACTGATCATACCAATGGCACTCTACCTGTGGCTTCTACTGGAGCTCAGAGGTAGTTGGCCGAGGTTATGATCCATGATTGTTTTAGTAGGAAGACTTGCTCATTTGTTTAGCATGGTTGGAGTTGAGGGGGTGGTTATGATAATGACTGTATATATAGTAGAGATAAGGGATAGAGTGTACAAATCAGCATTCCAAAACTCGATCTCTTTGTTCAACTTTGATTATCTTGACATTAACCTTTTCAATGTAACAATTCATGTCAGAATTGTAGGTTTATTACAAACCAAAGTCAGCAAAATTTTGTTGCATATCTCACAACCTGACCAGTCTTCGGACATTGAGACTTGTCTTTTCAGACAAAATTTCACGTAGAATTGAAAACTTCCGCCCTAGCATATCTACCGACTGAAAGTCTGGGCTGAAGTTGGGACACTAATGAGGGTATCTTCTGGCGACTCACTTCTGAGAGTGAAAGTGAAAAGAGGTCAGGTTTGTGAAATCTGTCACTCAACCAACCTTGAGTTCAGTTCATCTTAGCCTCCCGAATTGGTATCACTAAAGGGTGTCAGAATTCTGTCCGCACTCTCCAAAAATAACCGAAAACACACTAAAACTAGACTACTTTGGTTTTTAATAAGATGGCTTACTTTTAATAAAACTATTTCGCGCTTTAAATTTAAAGTAAAAATAAAGTATTAATATACATTTAATTAATTAAAATTATAATAATAATATTTATTATAATTATATTTAAATATTTTTTTTTAATATAAATTTATTAATAAAAACGTAATTTATTAATAATTCGTAAATTAAATTTTTTTAAAAAAAAACTTTTAATATAAAACTTAATACGATTATTATTAAAAATTTATTAAAAATTTAATACTAATTTTTTAAATTATGTTTTAATATAAATTTATTAAATTGTAAAAACTTAAAATAATTAAATTTTAGTATATTTTTACTTGTTTTTTAGAAGTGCGAATAAAATTCTTATACCCCCTAGTAATATCCTCTACGGGAAAGAAAAAAGTGGCCGATTTTGGCACCATTCTAAAGTTCACACTTTAACCGCGATTACTCAACCTTTTTCTATTGAAAAAACTTCGAAGGTTTTCTAATTAATTAACCATCAATTAGTCCACTTTTTATGGGTTCCTGCCTGTTCAAAGAATAAATAATCGCGTTTGAGAAATGTGAGTTTGGTGTTGGCGCACGAGCCAAAATCCGCCACTTTTTTCTTCCCCGTAGAGGTATCTTATACCCCTCCATCCGGATAAAAAGTTCATCCGGACCAAAATTGTTGCCTTTCTGCCTCAGGAGTTCCTCTCGCCTGCCGACCTCAACCAAATCTCCAACATCGTTCGATCATCCACAGAGATGGGCCCATTCCTACATGATCGACTTCGGCTTGGGCCGGGTGCTCTACCGATGCTCTGATGGATTTTCCTCGAGAAGAGCCAGATCGTAAGTTGACAGTAAGATATATACTCTCCTTCCTCCATCCTCCTTCTTTCTCCCCTTTTCCCTCTATACCATTCACAATACTCAACCTATCCTCCACCTCGCATCATGATCTCCTCATCCCTCTCCTTCCACTTTTCATCCCATCTCCGCTCTGCAAACCATCCCATCCAGAAACCATCCACCAGCAGAGCAACATCAACATGGGAGGACAGAAATCCCAATCCCGATTCCATAGCGCCATCACCGGTAGTCTCACAGCAACAATCAGAATCTCACAAGCAGATCACCTCGCAAGAGTCTTCGAACAAGATTCTGAAGTCGGCGAGGTACGTCCTCTCTCCTCTTTCCCTTACGCATCTTTTCCAATCCGCAAACCTTCTCTGCGTACAGTTCGCTAACATGTTCATCAGGTAGGAGCCGACATCCGAATCCCTCAAAATCCTCGAAGCCTGGGGAGCATTCGACGAAATTAAAGCCCAAGCCGTCATCTCGAACAACTACATCGTCCGCTCCTACGAGATGGTCACGTCCCATCAACTTAAAATACATTCCCCACACGATGGATAGATATTAAACTCCATATCCACATATCTATCGCGCACAGTACCATCGAGTTCTTGTTTTCGAGGCAAGGAGATTGGGTTGAGATGCGACTTGATGCATAAGTTGCGAGGATTTATTTTGAGAATTCGGTAGTTTTGTGTGGTGTTTAAGGATGTGAGTGCATTTGAAGCAGGTACAGGACGATACGAAAGGCACGAGCAACAACTATAGACACACCTTCCATATGCACGCTTTACCGATTCAAAACGAGAGAAACTGACAGTTGATGGAATACGACCGAAACCCATTCGAGGGCTACCCAAACAGATGGAAAGGTCATGCCTTCCAACAATGGCTCTGGAGAGACGATATTCAGACTTGGGTGTAAGGGGCGTGGAAGAAGCACAGTCAGGGTGTTTACTGGGACGGGTGGTGCTACTGTGTGTAGGAGCCGACGCTGGAGTGAACCTGAATATTGTCGGATTTGATTCTTGATGCTTTGAAGAAGCGAGTGCGGTGTTCGGAGTTCGAGCGATTGGTACTCTAAGAATGTCGGTTTCCGTATCTAATACTGTGTTCTATTTACGAATCAAAATCATCAACGTCGTGGCAGTCATCTACGTTGCTTTTCATCTCATGTCGTCCCCTCCCATTTCGTTCCTTTTTCATCTACAAATGCTCGTCAAATCATATCATATCACATTCCATCATCCCTTCATTTCCCTTCATTTCCCTTCATAACCCATCACCACCACTCATTCCTTCTTCTCATACGGCGTCTCGTAAGGCTTTTCAGCTTGCAATGCTATGCGTGCTAGATGTCGACGCTCTCCTGTATTCCAATTCATAGTTGCCGTATGAGCCACCAATCTATTATCCCAAAAGATCACCATGCCAGGTTTCCATTGAATCCGTGCTTGGAAATCGGCGCCGAAGGCGATGTGGTCGTAGAGGAAGTTGAGGAGGTTGTCGGATTCTTCTTTTTTGTAGCCTACTATGCTACGAGTGACTTTTACCTTCTGTCAGTCGTTTTGACTAAGTTGAGAGGAGAGAGGAAGATGGCGAGAGATAGAGTGAAGTAGGATAGGAAGGAGAAAAGACGAGGATAAGTCCAGGGGTGGAGGCGTACAAGATTTGTTGACGAACAGAGCTTTTTCACCAGTTGCCGGGTGTGTTCGTACTATTGGATGCTCTGATCTCTCGTCAATCTGGTTTCTTGACAGAGGCAGGAGGGGGGAAAAGGAAGGCGAACCTGTGGTGACTGGATCACGCTTGACGACTCCGCCTCTGCCTAAACTCATTTGTCCTTGTTCTTTCCCACTGCTTCGGTATTAGCACAGCACAAGATGACTTTCTATAGAGGCCTCGAAAGCTGAGAACCGTCTTAAATTGAAGTCATAGAGTAAGTATGAAGACACACACCTATGAACAGCCCTCAACCCATGCAACCTCTCTTTAAACCCCTCACTCAAATTCTCATACGCTGTCCCCTGATCAACAAATAACGTATCCCCACCACTCCTCGGCACCTCCAACGCATACAATATCGTCGTTCCAGGCGGTTGCTCTTCAAATGAACTATCGCAGTGCCAGCCAACGGAAGAGTTGCGGGTTGACATAAAGCGGGAGGTTGAGAGGTCGCCGGCGCCGCGGTGCACGAGGCTTCTTCGTTTTAGTATATTGCTTCTTACGAGGAAGTGCGATAGATGGTAGGCGTGAAATACTGTTCGGAGTCATAATACAGTGAAATGAAAGAAGGGAGCCAAAGAGAGGGTTGGGTTACTGTATCTCTGGTGCGTCTCTTGGAGAGCCAGATGTCAGATGCACGTATGGCCTCCCAAAATACGAAGCCCATTCAATCGCATCCCGGATTGGCAAATCTTTGAAATCTTGGTTAGTGAAAACTAGTAGTTTCCTCTTCGCCAACAGCAACGCAAGCTGATCCTTCGCGGGCCATCTTTCAATGAGGAGAGTTGAAGACCTGAGATCTCAGATCCAATACTGGGTGTCATCTCAGATATCTCAATACCGGACGAGAGTAAATCGGGGAAGTCAGGATCAGCACCTTTTCCATGTTCGATATGCTCGAATGGTTCGAGTGGAGGATCGTGTTGGTCTGGATCCCAGGTTGGAAGGTAGTTTGGATACTGGTTATATCAGCCAATGTTGAGGTGGAATACATAGGATGGGGCACTTTGGCAGCTGGATACTTGTCGTTTCCGTTCAGCTCCAGCTCTTTGTTGAAGGACTTTGGGCCAGGGATAGGTCGCGCTTGAGCTATGGTTGGTTTGGTCGGGTCTGTTGCGGAAGGCGCTGCGGAAGGTGCCATCTCGCTTCGAGAGTCTTGGAAATGAAACAAAAGGGGTTGCAGAAGCACGTGGGGGCTTCAAAATAGTGGAGGGATCTTCCCCACGAGGGGTTCACTCGATAAGGAGGGGCTGAAAATGCGGGGTCATTGTCGGGTCCAAGTTTGCCGAATACGAAATCCGAGAGATTAGATTTTAGGAACAAACCGTCGAGCTCGTCCTTCCTTTCTCATCACATCTTGATTCCTTCCAAAATCCATGCCGTCGCAACGATATCCGATGGCTCCTCATTGATCAACAATAACCTGTTTCTAGCTCTTTCCAGGTCCATTTACCTGAGATTTCAGTCCCTACGCCACAAAGCTCGGGGAAACAAAATGGATTGACGGTCATCCTCTTCGGCGAGTTCGGGAACAATTCAAGACTGCATGATTCTTGAACCATGTCCTATGTCTCGTACAGCGTCCCGAATAATGTACAAGTGGCATGATGTTCGTCTCGTTTCGCCGTTACTGCTTATCATCCACATTCTCTCGGCGCCAAGACATAACCTCGAATCATCCTTCGTCTCAG
The DNA here is from genome assembly GCA_014904845.1 of Acephala macrosclerotiorum. NCBI lineage: Eukaryota > Fungi > Ascomycota > Leotiomycetes > Helotiales > Mollisiaceae > Acephala > Acephala macrosclerotiorum. Next base: position 21,925 of record MU119456.1, read on the forward strand.
GAACCAATTTGACAGCTCTTGCGAATTCTTGTTTCTACTTGGCACGCCTATACTTTACCAGGAACGCGTACACGTGGTCCCTTTATCACGAGATTTTGAGGCTGTGAAACTTTGTTTCCTCAGGGGTTGCAAGCGAAATGTTCGGATGAGAGGTGTTTGCCAAGTCCGAATTTGCGAGAATAAGGATTTATGAATTCGGACAACAGCTATTGTGATTTGCACAAAGCAAAGAAGGCGTTTTCAAAGCTGTAAGAACGAGATACGTGGATATACTGGAAACTTTCGAGGTCAGCGCCAAGGCGAGGGCGATGAAGTCGACGAGGGCACTCTGTCAGGCAAGCAGACTCACAGAGAGGAGAGACCATTCTCAGCGGAATTGGAGGCACGAGATGCTTTCGATACCGTTCCGGGACCATTCGAGATGTTCTATAAGTATACCCTTCCTTTTTGCCATGATAACTCATCATCTAACACATTCTCTTCATAACTTTCGCTCATTCCCAATCACTTTCTATTGTCAATTCCTCTCTTAGCATTTGCCCCCACGCTCCTGGCCTGCCCAGACCATTCTCGGTCCTCCTGCAGACTCGTTTCTCGAGCGAATGATACTAAAGACTGGAACTACACCGATCCATCATCATGGGGATCTATCAAGGCCGGCATGTACTTTGCCTCTCTCATCTACCATCTTACTCTCCCTCTTCTCCAGCTAACAACCTCAGAATACGCCATATGTTCCTCCGGCACTACTCAAAGTCCCATTGACCTTCCTGCCTCCACTTTCTCCACAACCCACGCTGCCACCTTCAACTGCCCCAACGGTGTAGCTGGTGAATTGAAGAACTAGAGTTACGGACCGAGTCGCTCTCAACCGAACCAACGGCAAAGATTACAGCGAGAATCCATCTTTCACCGCCGACGGCACTGCCTACTACCTGATCTCTTGGGTATGTCCTCCTTCCTCTCCTGTCTGGACAACACTAACCAACAGCACACACACCCCCTCCGAGCACAAAATCTCCGGAACTTCCTACCCCGCCGAACTGCACCTCGTTCACGGCACCTCCTCAGGCACCGCCGCAGGCGTAATCGGCATCCCCCTCACCATTTCCTCAACCTCCTCTGCCTTCTTCGAGCAATTTCTCTCCTCGATCCCCAGCACGACTTCAGACTCTCATGCGGAATTAGATGAGGTGGATATGAGCTTGGTGTTGAGTGGGGTTGGGGATTTGGAGAGTTATTGGACATACAAGGGGAGTTTGACGACGCCGGCTTGTACGGAGGGCTTGAGATAGTAAGTTAGTGGCGTTCCGATGGGTATGTCGGAGGAGCAGATGGGGAAGCTTGAAGGTGTGAGTGGGTTTAGCTCGAAGGGTGTTCAGAAGATTAATGCGCATGCTTTGAGTGTTTAGGATGATAGTGAATGGAGTTGTTTGGATATTTGTGAGGCGTTGGGAGATTTGGTTCGAGTAGGTGTATATGGAGAGAGTATTTGGACACATTTTCTAGGGATCTGTCAGTTGATTGTTTATAAATTACCTGGGCAAAAATTGGTGCAACCATACCTCTTCATCTCTCTTTAATCTGTCCGGCACTATGCTTTGAGACTGAAACAACTTTAACTACGTCCCTGGAACAGTATCTCCGGACCAATCATGACTCCCGTCTCGAAGAATCTGCAAGTCTCAATGCTTCTCAATGTCATTGCCCATGAAACATGTACATTCAACATCTCAAATTACAGAAGTCGGTCGTTAAAAGATGTGCTCATAGTAGCTATGCACCCTTGCTATATACAAACCCCACTCCAATGAAGTAGCGATGCACAGCACCACTCCTTCCGCTCCCCAAAATTTCCCACTCGCTACCCTCTCCTTCCTCTACATTTACAGCGCAAACGTACCCCTCGCTAACCTCGCGACCTCCTTTCTCGCCCTAACAGCAGACGAAGGACTCGGCGTAGCTTTTGTCCCAGCACCACCCGCACCTGTTGCAGCCGGAGCTGTGCAATTTGACATCGCAGCCGCGAGGTTCTTCATATTCTGCACGATGCCTCCCTTGAAATCTCCTTTGAGTGCCTCGACGGTTGCGTTTGCTGTTGCTACGTTGACTTGTCCTGTGGATGGGACAGCCAATCTGTTTGATCATCAGCACTTATTCCTCTTCTCTCCCCCTTACCACTCCCCTCAATGGCTCGAAACAGAAGGAAGGAAAACTCACCCCATAGTCAAATTCAACTCCGTCATCTGCGCCATCGCCACCGTAGCCAACCCGGGCAACGCCGGATTCCCCTGCGGCGCAATCTTCTGATTATTCTCCCTAATCGCAATCCCCTTCGTCACAAATCCAAGCAAAGAACTCTGTGTAGCAGCGTATAAGGTAGTGTCGAGTGGGTTTTGTGCGAGGACGTTGCCGAGGGCGGTGACAGTGGTGACTTCGTTGTTTTGGTCATCGATGTTGGATTGTATTCCTTGGGCTAGGGCCATTACGGCGGAGCTGCAGACTTGACCTGCTCCTGTGCTGCCTGTACCTGGGTGGGTTGTTAGATGAGAAGGAGGAGAGAAGGAGGGAAGGTGAGAGAGAGGAGGGACGAACCGGCACCAGAGCTAGCGGCTGGTTTTGTGGATGTAGACGAGGCAGCAAGTTGAGCTGGTGATGCGGTATCGGGAGTAGTTGGTGTCGAGGCATCTTCGATGATGATGAGTGCAGGAGCGGAGAAGGAGAGAGAGGTGAGTGCTCCAAGGAGGATAAGGAGTGTGGATGTGTATTGCATCTTGACGACTTCTTGGTGGAGGATAGTATATACAAGTTCTTCGAAGTCCGATATTAAATGAGAGTATAGAAACCAAGGAAGAGAAAGAGTGAATCTGGCTGGCTCAACCAAACCAATCTACGTAGAAACTAAACTCGTGACTGATGTGATGGAATACCAACAAGCACAAGGAGGTACACCAGAGACGGGATAACGATATTAAGTACAAGCCTTTTCACCAAGAAAGCAAGCGAAGCAGCTTAAAGTTGTGAACGGTGCATGAAAAGGATAGAGTTTCCTTCAATGAGACGGCCCTAGTGAAGCTTCTGGTTCGAAGATAACTCTATTCCTGCTTGGCACTCAACATCCAATCTCCTGGTCCTACAGACCAATGAATTAGACTCGTCCGGATGACGGGAGTGGGAGTGAGTATACTTTCGGCAAAGGCCCACCTTTCGTGGTTGGGGAGTGATGAACTTTCGTGTGGTGTGGGTGGTGGACTGAGATACCCTTGCGAGGGTTTGAGGTGAATTAGGTTCGAGGAAAAGGAGGTGTGGTTGGTGGTTGAGAATTAAGAGGATGGATACAGAAGTTGAGGGAGGACTAATGCATGTCCCCAAATGCTTGATACAAACAAGAATCACGACCAAGAAGAATCTATCTCTTGCCTAGCTCAAGACTTTTATGCGTGAAACCTAAAGAAAGCGAACACTTCGTAGGCGCACCAATTCCACCAAAGAGAAGTTCTGATGATTTCGGACATTTCGACATCACGCTCGTCATTTCTGAGCACCGACTCCCGAGAATTCAGATTAAGCTTCGATGATCCGTTTCCAATGTCAACACCCATGCGATTCGTGAGGTTGGGGTTCTGTGCCTCCGCACGGATGGGAGAAAAGTTTATGTCGCAACCTCGAAACATCTTGTGCTACAAATTGGCGCTGATGGAACGATTGGGACGTGCGAATAAGGTTGTACCAATAACCTACTTGCTTGTTGGGGGCCAAGCCGGGCCAGCGAGTACCCATGCTTTTCTGCATAGAAGCGACATCTGAGCTGGTCCTTTGATCGTGGGCAGAGGTGGACAAAGAGTGCATGTTATAACTCGCAGGACTTCCAGCTCTCATGGCATGACTAGGACGTGAGTATATGGTTCGAGTGACATCTCACTTGAGGGTTTCTCGAGTCAGGTGCTGTGAGTGTCGAACCGGCCGGGACATCTTGCCAGGTTGTTGCTGTAGATCCACGAATGTAAATTTGCACTTGCAGCTGTCAAATCAAACTTTCCTCCATACTGCGTGAACTTTGCCGCAAAATCGAAGTCTCTAGGTAACCTCTTCATGGCCCCTCCTAAGGTCTTCGCCGCCACCTCCCAGGCGATACGATATACACACTCTCACATCCTGCATGCATCCAGAGACCTACCCAGCGCTCAGAGCCATAGTTAAACACCAGATGAAGAAATACATAAAACAGCAACCCCCTCCCTCGCAACTCACTGACTCGAAACAAATGAGCGAAACGCTCTCCCATCTTCTCCATACCTGACGATCACTCGGCTTCGTGACCTGGGTCGGGTGGGGAAGAGATCGGTTGCGATGCACCCGCCGTCATACCCCCTGTCTTCCGTGCCCATCCATGACGAATTTGCTATGTCTGTCTAGGACATCAGATGAACCGTTCGGCACACGGTGAACACGTCATTTCCATAAAGAGCAGCCTGCCCCGAAGAAACAAATGACCAAGAATCACTTTTCCATCCGCAGCCGGAAAATGTCCAAACTACGAGTAAAAGAACCACTCCTACATATACAATCGTAACCATTGTTCAAAAAGTCCAAAGGCCAAGAAGAACACCTGCTTCAAATCCAACTTTAGCAGTGAACAAAAAGTCCTCCCTCGCTTCGGCACCCACCGAGCCCATTCGTCACTTCTTTCCCTCCCATTACCCTAAACTTTAATTTTAACTTCCGAGCCCAACCGCGCATCAAACAACCACCATCTGATGAAGCAGCCATAAAACCACTTCCCCTCCCTCCCAAAGCTTCGCATCCCCTCCAACCCCACTGAAACGAACCTGGATCTTCGTTTGAAGTTCATGTGCTTTCTCTCAACTACCGAACGAACGACTTGGCCTGACTCGATCAAGATTGGGGAAAGTCGTAACGTAAAATCGTGGCATGATTTTGAGCAGCGCAAAAGCACACCATCCAACATGGCTGCATTCCGGTTAGCCTTACATCAGAGACGATGCGGGAATTGTCCACGCCGGTGAGATGCTGCTGTCTTCTCCTCGCTTGATTCTGCTGCTTCGATGCTTTGTTGCCGGCATCGCTGTTGGAAGATCGAAGTATAACTCTCTACCTTAAGTCAAAAGTCCACATTCACATGCTCCCAACTCCCCTCCCGATCTCGATCCCATTCCACTCCTCACTCCTCGTTTGAAGTCCTTATCTTCCCATCAGCATCTCGCTATAATGCATGGCTAAATCCTCGGGCGCTTGGCGGGAAACCTTCATCACAAGAATGTAATATGCCGCTGTGGGCTTTCATATGAACAAGATTTGCATTTGCAGTCCAATCAGAGCAAATATATACATCGCTTTGCTCCTCTTAGAAACACTTCCATTCCTAACCAAAACAAAAATCCAATCCAAGGATCCTGTTCCGCCATGTTCCCAACTGGTTTCTGGACGTGATAGGCGTTTCCGATCCCATCCCATGTTTCAATCCAGCTTGCCAGGCCCGGCAATATACATAAAAAAAGAACCTCAGAACACTGGATATCTGACGCCTTGGAACGCCGACCCAATGCTCGCTAAACCGCTTTCTCAAAAATCAAATCACCTCCATTATCCTCTTTTCTTCATCCTCACATCCCTCAAGGTATGAGCTCACGGCGCTCCCTCCACCTCAATCCTTACTCCCCACCCTCTCTAAACTCCCACTCCTCTCCCTATGTTCCACAAACGCCAACTCCTGACTTCCCCTCCCACCTTTGGGAGATTTAATCATCTCGAACATTGTCGAGAAGCGGCGACTGAGACGTCGGATCGAGGATTCACTTTCTGGGCTATCCCTTTCACCTCTTCCCGCCCACCCGCCTCCACCATTACCACCCCACCCACCATTTCCCCATAGACTACTTCGTCGACTTTCGCCTGTTGGGAGACCATGGTGATCGTATGCTGGGTCGACTTGGTGTCTCGCCCCCGGAACCGAATTGAGGTAGATAGGATGCAACATCCCAACAGCATAAATCGCCACAATCACGCAGTAGCTATACTCAACACTCAGTCCATCAACTCTCTGCACCGCAAACATAACAAACGCAAACACCGCACCCCCAGACGTCGCACCAGTAATAAAACCCGCACCCCATTTCGTCCAACTCCCCAGTCCCCGAAGTCCAATCGCATACACAAGCGGGAAGATCGGGCCCTCGAAGAAGAAAAACACAATCGCCGGTCCTGCGATAGAGTTTGCATCTATACCCAGACTCATCGTCAAGACTGCGAAGATCATACATCCGACAAAGCTGATGAGGAGAAGGATGCGGGGGCTGATTATGAGACATAAAAAGGCGAAGAATAAACGACCAAATGCAAAGACTGCGTGGGATATCAAGGTGTAGTTGTCGATAGAGAGTGTTAAACCGCTACCACGGAGAGAGGACAATGATTCTAGCAGCGCACCGAACCAAACGGACATAGCTTCCTGCGCACCCACATACAAAAACTGCGCTATGACTACTAGAACCAAACTCGTAATCACCAGCGGTAGTTTCACACCCTTTAATAGAGGGATCGAGATCTTTTGTTCGCGGTAAATACCCAAGTCTTCGGATTGTTGTTGTAGATCGGAATCCGTGGCTTCGGGGAGAGGCATGTAGTAGAAAAATAGAGCTAAAATGACTGTAAAGAGTGCGATAGCGAGGTAACTCCACTGGACGTCAATGAGTCCTATATTTCGAGGCCCGTTGGAACTGAGGCCATTAAAGAGGACTTTTTCGGCTAGGACTTGGGAGAGGAGGGATGCGATGGCTTGTACGCCCTGCGCGAGCAGGAGGCGGAATTCGGAATGATAGCTTGGACCACAGAGAGCGAGGAAGGGATTCGCTGCAGTTTCGAGAATGGAGAGACCCATTCCAACGACGAAATTTGAGATTATGAATCCGGGGAAAGATGTCAGGACGGCAGAGGGCCAGAACATTAATGTACCGGTACCGTAGATGCAGAGACCGACTATGAAGGTTGCTTTGAAGCCGGCTTTGCGGAGGACCCATTGTCCGATTAGGAGGGCGCCGAAGAAGTAGGCTCCGAAATAGGCGGTGGAGAGACCGAGGGTTTGGGCTGTGCTTTCTCCGGCTATCATTGCGATTTCGTTGTTAAGGGTGTTGAGGAGGCCGTAGGAGAAGCCCCAGAGGAAGAAGAGGATTGTTACCATGGTACAGTATTTGAATGATTCCATGTCTTTGGTCTTGAGCATACTTTTTGGTCGTCTCATGTTGACGAATCCGAAGTAGGTGGTGTTGTCTGTCGTTTGAGTGTGTGCAGTTGCTGTACGGTTCATCGTCCCAGGTTCCATGCCGGGAATGGTGAGGAAATCCATCATATCCATCTCTGCTTCTCGGTCACCACCAACCTGAGCCGGAGGCAATGCCCGAATCGGAGGGGCGACCAAATCTAGTCGATAGTCTCGATTACTGTTGCTAGATCTTCTCTGCACTTGGGATGAAATTGACTCAGTCTTGTACGTCACAGTTCCAGAACCACTGCGATCCGTAATCATTGCAGGTAGAATTCGTTTGACAAGCGGTTTCAGGGTCGGGATACAAGCACAAATAATCCCTACATTCACCTCAACAGCAGACCACATCAAAGCTGTAGCCGCATTCCAAGCAAAGTCCGTTCCAGTACCCAATTGCTGATGAGCGACGACCTGGTTATCAACTGCTTGCTGGAGGTAATAAATCCGAATAACATCTACGATAGTGACGAACACACCGAGCGTGAATGTGAAAACCAGGACCGTCTTCTGTCGCTGAGGTAATCGCATACCAGTTAGGACTGGGATTGGAAGAACCAATATCGCTAGGTCGGTAATGATGTTAACAGGCGCTGAACAGAGATATAATGTCGTGATCGAAGTGCATTTGTTGCTCGTCTGTTTCGGATCGTATGCAGCACTCACAGGACTGCATTGGAACACATTCAAGAATGTCAATACCACGCCCGCGATATTGACCACAGCAAGCGTAACGTATGAAGCGATTCGAAGCATATTCTGCGTATTCTTCGACATGCGGAGGTAGAAAATCAGGATTGAGGTCTTGGTCGCCATCAACGCAGGGTTATATAGAATCGTGAACGCATATTCGCTTCTCCGCAGAGAAGGGCGCCATGATTCTGGTATATCGACATCGTGTCTGCCCAATCCCTTCGCGGTGCCCCAATCAATCGAGAATGAGAGGCCGAATGCGATGAACTGCAATTGTCAGCGTATTTCTCTACCAGGAATTGAATAAACATACCCAGGCGAGGATAATGACCCAATCATCCGCCGTCCTATTTCGCAGGATCCCGAATCTGCTAATGAGTCTCGAAACCACAAACACAGTCGCAAGCACAAACGTCGTAGTCGTAACAATGAAGACCGACTCGCCGCGCGAGTGGTCCTCATTAATCGTCGAGAACGACATTTGAACGTCCTTTCCCTACTTTCAATCGTCGAGAAATGGGTTTATTTTCATGGTTGTCTTCGAATCCAAGCCCCCATCAGGGACCAGTATGGGGATTTGTAGGGTTCGAGATGGGCTTTCCAGAAGAATGGTGGAAAGGTAGCCAATGGCCCAATTCAAAGTTTAAGGTATCTGACCGTGGAGATTTGGGTCTGAGGGTGAGGCTTGGATTGTTGCGGGAATAAAATTGTGATCTGTTGTCGCGGTGTCTCCGTCTCGAGTCCTCTCTTTCTCTCCTCTCTCTCTCGTCGTTCTTCGTTCCTCGTTCCTGACCGAACTGTATGAACGTGCACAAAGACCCTTGCTTCGCAATTGCAAGCAGATCAGACGTTGAGTTCGTTGTGTTTCATCTGAATCGTGCACGCAACACTCAAACACAAGACGCAAAGGGGGAGAACGAAGAGAAGAATCTTCAACAAACCTCCCTCCTCCCTCCTCCCTCCTCCTCCGAACCACCTGCCGCTACCCGCAGCTCAACAGGCCGTCCAGCTCACCCAATCCCATCCCGTCGGATCTGGGGACGCAGCGCAAGAAACGGCGAGCTATAGGACAAAGACCGGGAAAACCCCAGCCTCGACCGTTCTTCGTGGGCAGCGATTCGTCAAACTATCTCGAGATGGGGCGAAAAGTGAGGGTTTGGGATCGCCAACCTTGACATAAACGACTATTTTTGCGACCACTCATGTCTCAGTATTAAGCACTTGCCCCGCATTTTAGGGAGCGAGTGCCTTGCGCCAGTGACGTCTCGACTGCATCTTGGCATCTACGAGTCAGAGGCGATGAAATTAAGTTTTTAATTACTCTGAAGTTGGTTAAGCTTGCGTTTATCTTGCTCATTTGTTTTGCCGGATCTGAGAAACGGGAGAGCGTGAGGCTTGCCGCTGAGTGAACTGAGTTTTTGGCGACATTCAAGGAAGCTATCACGTGCTGTAAGCTAGGCTGTTCTTTGGGAGGGAAGAGCGTTTGCTGCTTTGAGGCATTACTCGTGAGCTTCTGCTTCCTCTTGGGATTTCCTCTGTTCAGCTTAGGGCAGCTTGGCCTTCCCGAGCCGATCCCAAAAAGAGAGTTTTGCTTCGGCGGAGAAGATCCCGTCTCAACATCCTTCATAAACATTATACCACGCAAACACTCGCTTAACCAACTTGTGCATTCTTCACCTAACCAACCACAATGCCCATCGAAACCGAATCCCAAGAAAAGAAGCGAGGAACCGTTTGTGACGTATATCCGCGAACAATTCCCCTTCCCTTCACCCGCATCAAATTCCCCAGATCTCGTTGCCTTGGATCCGTGGGTTGGGGGGCGGGATCTTATCGTCTGTGTGTTGCAGGATCAGGAATCAGGATCGTTGGGGACGGGAACTCGATGAAAGGTGGGTGAAAAAGGCGGGCAGAAGATGCGACCCCGCATGCGCCCATTTTGAAAATGGGGGGAAGTCGGCCCGAACGATTTTGCGGTGGACACACGTGATGGAGGTTGAAGGAGAAAAGCCTGAATTGAGCGGGAGGATTGATACTCGAGTCTTTTTGGTGAGACGACGGCGAACGGGAGGTGAGATGACGAGATATGGTGTGGAAAGTGGGTTTGAGCGTTGGAAAATTTATCGAATGGGGGAAGAGGAAGGTGATAGGGTCGAGGAATCAGGTGAGGGTGAGAAAAGTACATATTTTGGAGGGTATTGAGATTCCGGTCCAGATTTCTGGAAAAAGGGGAGACGATGAGCCCCATTTTCATTCTCGCTTGTGGAAAGGGGGTGTCGATTCATTTTTTGAGAGATATCTTGATTTGAAGAAGTGAAAGATATGTGATTTGGTTTTATACAATAAACATCTGCTATGATGAAAATCCTTTCCCGATCCCAATCCCGAACGCCATGCCTTGCTAGCTGATGAGCTAACTCGCAATCCAGATATCAAAATTAAGTAAAAGTTCCCAGTAACATGCCTTCGTGACCGACCGCCGCCAGATGAGACGAAACCAAAGCAGACCAGAACTCCGAAGCAGTTGCTCGCTCGCTGTACCGCGTCATGCATGCCTTTGTACACCTTTCCTCCTTTCCATCCATCCATCCCAAGTCCCTCCCCTTTCCCGCTTCCATCTAACTCAATTCAATCCTCTTGGTTGAAGAAGCCTGCACCGCTTCACCTTTGGTAATTTGAGTAAAGGTAAGAATGGCAATCAACCATTCCCACCACTCAAAAAGAAATCCAGCTCACTTGGTCCACCCCTCGAGTGTTCATTCTCAGCCAACTGCTCCAACAAACTCAAAAACGGATCCTTCTCCCCATCCGTTCCTCCCGTTCCCGTGGAATCACCACCAGGAGTTCTTCCCTCGCCCATCCTACCTTCCCCTCCACGTCCCATCCTTCCTTCCCCCATACCGTCTCCGTGCCCTATCCCCGGCACAGGAGTCATCCCATTAGCAGGCGTCATCCCCGTCCCACTACCATAACCAAATCCCATATTCGGCATCCCAAACATCGGATCATAAGCCTCACTTTGCTGCTGCTGTTGATGCAAACCCGAAAAATGATACGGAGGACTAAACGGCGTTTGACTTAAATTCGGCATTACCCCATTTGCACCATTTCCATTGCCATTCCCATTCGCTCCAGGAAAGGGTGTAGATTCCATGAGCGATTGTTGCTGTTGATGCATTGTTAGATTTTCAGCGGTGCCGTTGGTGTGAGGAGCTGCGGGGTTATTGGCGCTGGGGTGGCTGGTTGCGGAAGCGGAAGTGAGAGAGCGGTCGTCGGATAGGGTTCCGTTGGGGGACATGAGGGTGTTTTCTGTTGAGAGTTGGGAATTTCGATGTGATAGTTTGAGATCGAGATGTTTTTTTCGGGAGGCGGAGGATTGTTTACGTTTTGAGGCGATGATTCCAGATCCGTTGTCCGAGCCTGAAGCCAAGCTCGCGTTTGAACCTCGAGGAGCGTAGAGATCATGTCCCGTATATGTTTCTTGTGCTGGATCCACGAGAATATCGGTAAATGAAATGTGGGCACCATCAAAAAACTGTCCCAAATCACTATACCTATCAAAAAAATCCTCAAGATGGAAAACCGGACTATATCTCATCGGATTACTGGCTAAACTCTTCACGAGCTCGGAATGACATCCGTAGATTGTTTGAAGGGTTTCTCGTTGGTGTTGGACGGATGACCAGGCGTACCGGAGTTCGGAGAGTTGTTGCATTTCTCGGGAGAGGAAGGAGGAGGAATTGGAGAATACTTCGGTGGTGCTGGCTTGGTAGTGGGCGCCGTGGACGTGGACGGTACCGGCGGTGCATATGCAGTAGCCGACGAAGGCGGGCCATTCTATCGAGGCTGATTGTTTACCTTCTTGATCATCAGCATTTGAGGGATAATACAAGGGGTAGGGGAGAGGGGGAGGAAACGAACCGAGTTCAACAAGTTCGGCGATAGCGTTGGCGTGTAGGAAACAGAGATTCGTAGCTTCAATCTGCCATGACTGATGCTGTCCCGTCCCAGCCAACTCCGCGAGATCGATAGGCAAGAACGGTCTGTAAATCAGACAATGAATAAGGTGATAAATGAGCTTGCTGAGAACCAGAGTTGTGCTATCTGGTTGGCCAAAAAGTGCATCAACGGAGGAGAAAACGTCTTGTGTTCCAGAGGCCCAGATATCGAGATCCTGTCGTATCTTGGAGAGATTCGATAATGAGTGCCATGGAAAATGGCTATCTCCCTTGACACCGCCAGCTGCGAGATACCGATTCGTGATGCCCAGAATTCGCACGATGTCGATGAGCATTCCGCTGCTTCCTTGGCTCTTCTTACCTGTTCCAGAGTGGTATTGGAGGTTTGAACCGTTTTGGAAGAATTCGCCTTCTATTGGCAAAGAGGCGGGATTTGGTGACCATGAAGGAAGATGTAGGAGTATGGATTTATCGGCGATTAAGGAGGGGCGTTTGGATCCGCAGGCTGTGAAGCGGTCCATGAGGTAGCAGGTCCAGAATAGGCGTCGTCGCATTTCTCGCTCTACTGGTGTTACTCGAGTGCCGAGGTCGAATTCTCGATGTAGTTCGAGGGCCATGGCCATTCCGATTCCGCTTGCTGTCAAATGTTAACATTGATCATTTGCAACCATGACCTAACCTACCCAACATCATGTATGCCTTCTTTCCCTTTCCTGCTGCTGTGAATGCTACTCCAAGCAGAAGCAATGCCTGCAGGCAGTCAATCGACGGGTCATCGATGTCCAATTCCGTCCTCGCCCTTAAAGCATAATCCTCACTCAGTCGCACTGCCGCATGGTACCCATTCGGATGCGCCGTATATCTGCAAACATCAGCTAAGATCTCCCACCTGTATTCAATTCCAAATACCTGGCGCTGACAGCATAGATTGCATAGAGAAGATATAACGGTATCTGATTCAATTGGATTCGTTGTCGCGTGCTCGTTTCGTCGAGGATATGATATGCCTTACCATGGCACCGGGTGAAGTATGTATCGAGCAGAACATCGGGCTGAACAGCTGGCGGCGAAGGTTCACTGCCAAACATTAATACCTCCTCAGCCTTACAGAATTGAAAAACGCACCTTATGGGAGTTGGAGAATAGACTGCTGTCTCGGATGCCAATGTCGCGGTCTCAAGCTGTGGTCGTTTGGGTTTCACATCGCCATTTGGACTTTCTTTGTCTGCGGCCGATTCCCCCTCATTGCTCGATGACTGCGACTTCTTCTCATCCTTCAACCTCCTCTCCAACCCATCCACCCTCTTCAACAACGCTTCCAGCACATCTGTCTTCGGCCCTCTCTTCTTTGGAACCGCATCTAGCAAAACCATAAGCATTGAAGTCACTTGTGCCGCAAATATAGCTTACCGTATATACAAGGGCATTGGAAGACCTGGCAAGCTTCACAAGTCGGTCGCAACCGATTGCACTTGATCTGGAAAAATTATCAGAGCTGCGGAATAACTGCTTCAGAAGGTAAACAAACCTTCCGTTTCCGACAGGATTTGCAATTCATTGATTCTCGCGGTTCGTTGCTCATGCGACGTGCTGGGAGTCGTTCTATGCCAACTTGCGGCCTGCCGGACATGATGATGGAACGAAGTAAAAAAAAAAAGACAGTGGCGGGGAGGGGTGGGCGTGTGTCGAGCAAATAGGATCGTCACATCATAAAGGCAAATCCCGATGGGCGCATGCCGTCGGCCAGAAACGCTGCTCCTCTGTCTGTGCCTGCGTTGCCGTATCTCTGTTGAAGAGAGACACTGCAGAGACCAAATGAGAGCTGTGGATTTTAGGGTTGAAGTGGACGTGAGGCACCAATGGCGCTGGCCTGTCGAGAAGTGACCGGACCGTCCTGCACCGAATTGCCCCAGCTTTGTGCACCCGGCTCCACTGATCAGTTGACAGAAATGGCGTTGGAAGACGTGGTAGACCTGGCGCAGTGTTCGAGCTGTATATACGAGATGCCTCGGCACGGTGGTGGCGCTGGCGGTGAATGGGTGGCGTCTCAGTGATCGGTGACCGTTAGGAGGCTCTCCGATGTCGAGGAAGGCCCTCGTAGTTATCGACAGGAGTCAGGTCCTGAAGAGAAAAATACTTTCGTAAAAGAACTGCAGAAGGGAGAAGGGCTGGCTGGGCTGACTAGGCTGATGTTTGGCTTGTTCGATTCGAGATTGCGGGGAGGAAGAACTAGTTTTGGCATGCAGGAGGGCTAGGGGTGATCTCCCTCGCCGAAAACGTGGGTCGTGAAAGTGGGATGCTGGGCTCTTGCTGACACGACGTGAAATTTGGCGTCTGACTTTGACTTTGACTTTGACGAACGTGAACGAGATGATGAAGGAGGCACCAGGTTTACAAATATCAGATAAAATGGTAAAACGTGAAAGGAAATAATCATGCCAGCTAGGTCATTCGCAGAGCAGAGTTGAATCGCTGAGGTCTGTACCTTGCGGGGACATGCCTGATCCAAGACGAGTCTCCGAAACCATGGTTGGAGAAGGTCTGGTAGAGCACTCTCGTATGTGGAATCGAACAAGCTGGGAGCTGGGCGTCGCAAAACTCTGAATCGGTCGATGCACGCGGCAGGTAGGGGGTGCTCTCACCTCCTCTGAACTTTACTACCTATCGTCCCTGCGATCCGCCGTGGCAAGTTGGGGACCTGAAAAACGTGCAGCAATACTCAATATCAATCCCTACCTAGCCCATCACAATTTGCAAGTCACAAGAGAGAGAGCCGCTGTAGCTGCTCGCCTCCACACATGCACATGCACATGCACATGCCAGATATCGCCGGCAAGCCGAAGAAAGCGAGTCTCGAGGCATTTGACCTGGCAGGTCCATATTTCCGCAAGTATCCCAACAGCAAAGATGTACAATGCGATCGAGATACGATTGGTGCGCATGTCCGCAAATACCGGCGTCTTCTCTCCGCGCGCTCGCTGCGGTATCACGAACAGGAAGGTTGCAATGCGCAATGTAGGTAAGCTTTCGAGGCTTTATCATGAAGCTTGAGAAGCTTCCAAGTTGGGCAAATGAGCAGCGATCTCTCGTCTCCGAACTTGGACTGAAATCACTCAGAAGGTGTTTTCAACACATAGTTTGGACCCTGAAATCTCATCCTAAACAGCGCTTGCGTCCTGCAAGAACCGTTCCAAGGGTTTCCAGGCTTCGTTGATCCCTATTCAAATAAGCGAGGATCCGGATCGCGCCAGAATCTCCCTCAGAACCTTCTCTCAGCCTTCTGGAAACCCGTCAAACCCGTCAAACCATCATCGCCCCATCAAAAATCTCTCGTCACTCCACTATCACGACCAAGGTCAAGCTGAACGTCGCATTAAACTATCCCTTCATATCAAAACCGCATTGATCCAACCCACAACCCGCTACCGGTTTCCCAGTTTTAACTATCCAAGATCTCAACAGCCCCATCTAAATAAATTAACTGATGTTTACTACCCACAGGGCCTTTTAAATGTTAATTCTGAGGTGGTTGTGGCCGTGTCTCCAAGGGGTGGTCAGACCAATCCCCTATTCGAGATCACAGTGTTTTACTATATATAGTTAAATACTGGTCATTGCTTATTAACATTTAATAGGGCCTATAGGGAGTATTTCGCAAGCTTCGCGTCGGGTCGTGCAATGGCAAGCATATCGCGGCAACCCACCGGGACATGGGAATCTAAATGCTGAAATGAGAGTCGCTCACTGAAACAACGCCAGTAACAATCCGGGTCTCGTTCCTTTCGCTCGAGGGTTCCCCGCAAATTCCGCAAGCTGCACCTTTCTTGTTCCTTCTGCATGTCGTCTCTCTCTAGTTCCTGCTCGTCTAGCCTTTTCTTGTTGTGGGCTTTTCGGAAGCAAACGGTCCGGTTGTCAATTTTTGTGTTAATGCTTTTGACGACACGACAATTGTTGATTTTTCATACAAGGTACCGCCGACCATCCACCAAAAAAGATCTACACGGGAAGATCGTCATCGTATCGTATCGTAATGTTCACTCGTTCGTCCACCGGATAGGATGAAATATCTTCTAGAAGTCTAGAAGTCTTTTGTCGTCCGGCGTAAACTCCAAAAGTAGATAGGCTCCGAAAGAGGGGAACGACTTATCAGATAGAACATTGGCCCCTCAGGGGAATATGCCGGAGGTACCTTACAAGACCCCTCGATTCAGGACCCCATCTTCATGTCGTGGTCATGTACCTCGACGGAATCCGGGGAAAGTTCCTCAGGGCAGATGCACGTCTCGGTGAAACAAAGAGGCCGAGATCTATCTAGGAAGGGTCAGCAGGAGAAAGTGCTCCTTCTATCCGATATGGTTGCCTTCTTTGCATGTGTTATTGTGCGTTTTGATGCAGGGGAGAGGGGTGAGGAGCGGATGAATTTTTGTCCTGAGGGGGCTGACGTGCAGGAGGTCTTCTTGAATGAGCGCATGTTACACATGAACGTGGCATGCTTGAAATAGATGGAGAGGTACGGAGAGAGCAAAAGGACCGGTAGCAATTGAGCCATACTCCACACTCACCTTTGTGGAGAGTGTGGAGGTGGGTTTAGGCGTTAATGCGTCCATCTCCAGAGAATAGAGAGGGTGATCTCCAGAGCATGAATTAATTGCTCGGTTTGACGACATCCAAGGTTGAGAATACCTCCGCCTCGGTCGAAGTCCCAAGTAGCTTTCAGACATTCTCCTCTACAAGATACTTCGAAGCAGACAACCCACAAGATGTCGTCGGCACTGGCTTCCCGCCTTCACTCGAGCTATCGCTGCGACCCGTCCCGCTGCGAATGTCGGTGATCTCATGACACCGGCGGCTACGGCAATGCTCGCCTCTCCCTCCCTTCGTCTCCTTTCTCCTCCTCCATCTACTCGATCTTCATCATGCTAACGACTCGCCTCAGTGCTTCGATCTTTTACCCCGCCATCTACTCTTGCCACGATCACAACACTCCTCTTAACTTACGACTATACGACCCGTCTCATACCTCCTCGCAGATTCAAAGGAGTACGTTCCCGTCTCGGTGATAGAAAAATCTCCGAGCTTACTTGGTGCATCATCCTCCCGCGAATATTCCGAATAACCTAAAGTCGGGTTAGACGCTCCGACATTCCGCAAACGATTAATGAGAAATACTATTTCATCCCATCTCGAGGATCTGAAAGCGGCAGAGCACCTCGGACAAGCTTCGATGTTCTCCTGGAGGAGGCTGGTGCGATAGTTTGGGTGACGGCTTGCACATTGTCAACTTCACACTCGCTCAAAAAGTGTAGGACTTTGCCGCCTGTCCCGAAGACTATTGATAGATTGGACTTTCTCCTTTTTGTATTGTACCAGAGTTTCCCGCTAGGCTTTTTTGCACCCAATATTCGTTATTGGCAGCACGTTTCTCGGCTTCAAATCTATTTCAGCAGCCCTGAGACACCGGGCTCTTATCGCAAAGTCTGCGAAAGGAATATAATCCGCTCCTTCTACATTGTACTATACGTTACTCTTAAGCGAGAGTTTTCAAATATATTCGCAGTTACAATATCTTGTTCGCGCCGAATATTGGAATTAGACATCATATCAAAAAGCTAATATCTCATTCACTTAAAGTTTTTGGTTTCTCGGTTGGACATGTTCCAATTCTGTTTCACGTATACAACGCATTAAAACAAAAACTTTATCATTGCATCTTCCGTCTCCGAGTTTCAATTCACTTCTAGTGACTGGAGTAGAGTAATCGAATTCAAGTTCAATTTCTTTCGCGTTTACCTTTTACTCAAATCGAAACCTCCCTTCTTCCTGTCCCGCTCTCATTGCCTTTGAATTTCGATTCACCTATTTCAGCACCTGCTCTCGATTTGCGATAGAAATTTCTACCCTTCAACGCGAATATAAAACTCGTGCCTCGAGAACAATCTCCTTTCCTGTCTTCAACTAAACCTTCACGGTGTTTGATCTAGACTTTAGCATCCGCCCTAGCGACTAACAATAGCATTACAAACTTCATGCCCCTGCCTCTTCCTCCTTTGGACACCTATTTTGCTTTCAATTCATATCTCCACTGAGAATGCTTCAATGCGTCAAATAACCGCTTTTGTTGTCAATAATCCTTTTCATTACCATTTTCGCAGTTTTCTTCCGCTTGTTTCTCAGCTTCAGGCACAACAAAGTACAACTGAGACTAAACATCTTCCCAGAATCTCGTCTAGTAATGTATTGTTGGTGTGCCAGTCCAACACGGTTCTCTCCTGTATTCCGGTTCTTGCATGTTTGGTAGAAGCGAGGTTTAGCCGGATGGTGTGGGGATCTGTAGGAGATTGGAGGGTTGGCTGAAGCTTCTGCTTCTTCTGTTGATGACTTCATGATTTGCTGTTTGTATTCAATTTTATAACACTTACAGTCAAGAAATGCCTTGCAGTTGAGGTGGTTACGCACTGTCGAAGAGTTGGTTCGTTTACGGCTCTCTATATAATCCTGCATGTTGTTTGATCTCATTTATGAAAGGAACGAGTTTTTAGGCTTGATCGAGGCATGCTCAAAGGTTCTAGTGGTGAGGTAATATCAATTATCTTACTTCCCCAGCAGTGAGCACCCGAAGATTTCGGGCTGGCTCCTTTTCTTGGCCACACCTAAGCACGTCCTTCCAGATCTCTCGTTCCGCACTCAACTTTCTCAACTCTATTGCACTCTATAACCTTCCTGTTTTTCAAAGAAAACATAATGCGAATTCGAGATGTTCGAAGTATTGATCTCAAAATCGAAAACTCTATCCCACCCGCCTTACATTTACACTCCTCTTTGCCCCGTGCACCGAACGAGAAAATGACATCAAGTTCGCCATTGGAAACTACAACTGCGCCATTTTGGTTGATTGGTTTACAATTACTTCTTTGTTGAAGCCATTACTAGTCTTCCATTGTTCGAGTCCCGGTTCGTTACTGTTCTTCGCAGAGATCTTTTCAGCCCTCGTACTTTGGAGCGATATCGATGTTGCCAAGGGACAGGCATGAATTCACTTCTTCGTTGAAGATGAGTGCGAATCAGTGCTATGCACTCAGCCATTCTTGTATTGTGCGAATGTCTATTGGCCACGGTTCCCTTGAAAATCTGCAGGCTGTCTAGCTACATCTTCGTCAGTTGATTTCTCGTAATTCGGTAGTATTGAGGAATGATGCGCTGGAATATCGTATCATGTTGGCATGGGGCCGCACAATTGATCATGCATCGGCTCATATATGCATTTGGCCGGGCCGGGCCGAGATGCCGCGGTGAGAGCACTTTATTGAGCATTCCCACTTAGCTAGAAGGGCGGACTATATATCAATGCCACTCCTTTTGCCCTCCCAGCTGATAATTTTGGGGAACATGCATTGCTAAGTGATCTTGCATTCACCTTTGTTACTGGCCTCAAAACTCACCTTGAGTTCGAATTCACGTCGATTGCCATCCATATCTGTCTATACTACAGCTCACATTGAGCCGTAGCCCATGGTATAAAAGACCTCTCGAGGACAGGATATTTTTTCTCCCTGCTTCCATCAAAGCTGAACGAAGCCTGGCCAGATTGCCTGTTCTGCTTCCTCGACCTCCACGAACCACCCTTCGCTACATATTGGCGGCTAGTATCTGCCTTTTGCCTTAGGTCTTCCACCTCGATCCGATGCCAAAGCCTTGCAAAACAAGTATTTAAACTTGTTTTCGCTGTTAACAGTTTCCTTCGCTGTTATTAATCATCACTGAGTTCGAAACTCTACCTTCCCACTCGAATGCAATGTCCAGGAAACTGAAAGCCCTCCATATCCTCCTAGGTTCTGTAACCTGTTAAACTTTACGACTAAGGCCTGCATCTCGGCCTCCTCCTCATAGCAAGAACTTCATCCTCAGTGTGGTTGAGGACCGAGGTGTTGCCGCGAAGCGAGGTATATATACTCAGACAGGAGTGTGAAAGAAATGCAAGGAGAAGATGGATGACGGTATTCACTTTCGTGTCTGAGGCTTTGAGAGTGGTTTGATTTGTTACCATAATCAAGTTAGAAGTCGAGGCAGTTGATACTTCTTTTCTTTCCAACTTCCTTTTCGAGTTTCAACCTCCGTGTGAAGGTTCGAGCTCTAAGTCAGTCTTTTACAGTACAATAAAGTGTAAAAAGGCCTTGGTCTTCGATAACCCCGCCTCTCCATTAGAGACACAAGACTAAGATGACGGCATTTAAGTTCAGGATAACGAGTGGCCCCATCATCACAGCCGGCGATCGCTCGCGATGAATTCCCCCCAGCGGCGGATTTCTTGCTAAGCTTCAGCTTCTATCCTTCATATATCAGCTCCTTTCAAATTTTTCTTGAACTTCTCGCCGTCAATTTTCCTATTTGTTATCATCACCCCTTTTTTTGGCGAATCCTTCGTCACAAAACCATGGGTTTCGGACCTCCGAGCAATGTTCAAAGGATAATTTCCCTCTCTGTCTTAGGCATGGCACGACTAAATACCTCAGTACGAAACAAGACCCTTGGCAGAAGAACAAAGGATTCTCCTAGTTCCAGTTCTCCTTCTGCCTTTCTTGTTTGCGGAATGTCTATAAGGAGGACGGACACGAATATATATAGTGGTAAAGCGGGGCGGGACCTACTCTGACAGCACTGCTGCTGCGTCGGGAGTGATTCACTTAATCGAGATTCGAGCTGCTCCTAAGCTCCTTATTTCTAATTAGGTTTTGAGATCTTAGTGTGTCAAGTTTTGAAAAGGCTACCAGAAAGTGAATAGTCCATGGGCAGGCATGTCCCGCTTTCCCTTTCGCTTCATCTTTTCTCAACTATATAAAGCCGGGTCATTTTCGGCCTAGAGACACAACCAACAGATCCACCAAGATTATCGCAACGAGAAGAGCTCAAGTGGATTGAGTAGAATATGTTTTACTTTACATTCTAGACGACGTATATTTCTGCTTTGTAAAGTGCTGTAGAATGGTCGAATACGGTGATAGTGTGATTGACGGTACATGCTAGGATGTCTAACTAATAAGTGAATGATCACCGTCAAACGCTGGAATGTTGTCAATGACCTTTCTGCTGTTGACAATCGAGCATTACAGATTCTCAATCTAGTCCGTTCCGAAATAGGATATCGCAGTTCCCATTCAATCCCTTTCTGGATGAAGGAAGCTAGTCTAAGGCCCTTTCAACCAAACCTCGGGCACTGGCCCTTGAGCCAATAGAGTGTTCTTCAAACAGCTTATGCAACGCTGTACACTACTCGTTGGCCAGCTGCTGACTTGAAACACGCAGAGGGAGGCAATATATACTCCTCTCACTCCTCTTAAGTTCTCGAGGCTAGAAGAAATGAAGGAGAAGAGATGAAAGTCCCAGCAATCGAAGGAGTTTGATGTCAATAAGGAGCTACTATCCCAGGGTGCTTGGAAATCTTCAGCAGTCACCGGATGTCGAGCGAATTGAATGCCGCTGGTCGATATTGTTGGTACTAGACGTGGACAGTAGTGTCGAGCTCGATTAGAGAGCAAAGATGCTGTGGAAGCCACCTCGCCTAGCACTTCCCCCGTTACCCCACCTGCCTTTTTGGGACATTCCTTGGCAACCTCTCTTCTGGATCGTTTGAATACCGAAATCCAACTATTTTCATGTTGCATCGAGCTTTATGGGAGACATATATATAAGCTTCGGCAAAGAATTTTCTACCACGAACATGCACCACCAGCCTTCAGATGGACGATCTACAGCAGCTGGTGGAGGTTGAGATGAAGTTGCGTGTTCTATCATCACGCCTCGTTCTTTTAGGTAAGCTCTCGGAATTCCAAATCGCTCTAAACGCAGAGGAAATTGGTTGACTCTCTGCCCTAGTTGAGGTGAAGTTGGTCCGAGGTTGACAACGGGGAATGGCAGCTCAGTCTTCACCCCCGACCTCACCTTCGCAGCCCCCCTCCTAGAAGTGGTAACAAAGCAAGGAGTCTGACAATTCTTATCGCCCGGAGTGAGATGCTGTTTTGAGGGAAAGGTTGCAGCATGAGGGCACGCGGCCTTGATGGTGTCGCATCTTAAGCTCGTTCTTCGTCTCGGGATGAGCGGTATTTATACTCGTCTTTCAAGTCAATTTTCAGTCGCTTGACGCGGTTCGAGAGTGGTTTCACTCGTAAGGCAGATACGTGTATGAAATGAAGTCTGAGATTATTTTAGCGCAAAAGATGAAACTGCTCTCTCTATAAGGGATGGGAAGATAATATGAGGAAGCTTCAACCTTGACCTTCCAGCCGTCCCCGCCAAGAGGGAGTGTCCAATGTCTTGAGTATGACCAACAGATACTACCTATTCTCTGCTAGGCTGTTCCCCCTCTTACTGAATTGTCCTCTTCCTCCATAGGATGAGTTTAATCCATATTTGCTTGAATTGAGATTGGGGTCGGCGAAAATGCATCCGAGATAATTTGACAGCGACGAGCATTTTAGCAACAATCTCTATATCAAATCGCAAGTCTTACTCTAAGCAAAGAATAGGTAAGCCAGTGCCACACTTCAGCTAGGATCTTGGCAGATAGCTTGCGACTCCGTCGAGTTCATGCGAGATCCTTCTTGCCCTAGTCTCACATGTTGAGAAGTTGATCTGTGCCTTGGGCAAAGGAGAGGTGATATTTATACCCGCATGGCTGTGATGTCACTCCTCCACAAAGTGAATAGACGAACAAAGTTGAATTTACCTTCTCGCTCTTCAAGAGGAATGCCTATTGCGAGACTCGCTCTCGAAGAGCGCTAATGAAAGTCCAAGGTACTGAGGGTATGTACACCTTTCTCACGCATACCGTACTACGTTGTAGGGACGTCCCACCAGGACGGAAGCTACTTACGAAGGAATATGGGAAGGGATTATCCTTCAGTCCGACTCTCATCGCATGCCTAGACTGGCCTCCTGAGCCTTTCGTGAATTTCATGTTTTCTTGGAGGTTGGGGAGACATGGCTGAAATGTTCATTATGTTCATGAGCACGGCATGAAGGCGAGAAAGATTGACAACGTCATCCTTGCTGTCATTATCACAAAAACTTCACATGTGGGGAATAAATGAGCCATGAAATCCCTTGTGGCCCATCGCACTCTTTTCATTAAGGAAAAACATGTTAAGGTGCGAGAATGTCCGAAAGCTTCGGGATCCTCATTAGCATGCAGCTTCTGTAACTCCGCAGTCCTCTTCCGTGTCTCCTCGCTCTCCAGCCAGTGCTGCCAGCATATGAGCTCGCTCACCTCGAAGTAGAGTTTGGTAGCTCGCTGGAGTCCCAAACACATGTCTCACATCGAAGTCTTGATGCCCCCGTGGCACTAGCGAAGAACGGAAAGATGGCTCTATGGACACTGGAATCGCGAGTCACGCCTCAGATGCTAATGATCGATGTTCCGGTCTATGGCTATTCACTGATTTGGATGATTCTTAACGGTATTGGGGACTTTGAGATGCCCCGAGAAGCCAGTTTGCCGCCTCCGGCATGGCATTCAGCATGACTTAGTCCTCACTAAGAAAATTTGTCGAGAGACATAGAAGTAAGAGCGCGGCTAAGTGGCGATCTCTGAAAGCGTTTGACCTGCAATCGTGTGATTTATGGCCATGATTGAATTCCTAGAGAAGCAGGGTCGGAGGATTCACTTCCAGTATTTGCTAAAGGCCGTGGCTCTCTCAGCGAGAATGTTTCCCCCTTTCTTGCCGCTTTGACAGAGTGTACCGCAGACCGTGCGGAGAAAACGTTATCAATGCCTTTTTCGTCGGCCTCCTTCATTATCCCGTCTGCGTAATCCCGAGCCTTTTGCGCCGCATTCCGTACGATTTCCGGTCGTGGTTGGCTTTCATCTTCTCCTTCCTGTAAGTCGGAGATGAACTTGACAGTAGTTGCAATTGAAACTCTGATGATGCCATCGGAAGTGGCTGGGACATCGGATCTGGCTACGGGGAGACACAATCTATTCGTCCTCAGACTTTCGAAACTTATCGGAGCACGGAGGTGGGAATCGTCTCCAGTCTGGATGAGCAACACCTTTTGCTTTTGCGTCTACTTATGAAGAACTATAAATTCACCACGGTCTAGCTCAAAATCTGGCTCCGTGAACTGATTCATCAAGATGATGATGCCAGTATAGGTTGGTTTTATGACGCACTTTTCAAGGTTCCGCTGGGTACGAGAGCTTGGGGTTCCTGAGCTCCGCAACTCTTGTAGTTTTCCAGGAGCGATACAGATTGCTGGCAGATGCTCTTATGCGCCTCAATGATTCCCTCGGTAGTGGGGGGGTGGACTTCGACGAGATGAGCGAAGAAGTTCTGGTACTCGATAGGTGGGCGGTTATTGTGGTATTTGAACTATTCTTTGTAGATGCGGCCGAAAGATAGCATAGGTATAGGGGTCCCTTCGATATGAGCAGAATGCATGAAGTAGAATGCCGCAAGTTTATGGGAGAGTCGATAAAGATATATTGGCTCAAACGAGACAACTGGCTGTTTGATCGTCTGGTAGTATGCATCGCTGATCCATGAACCCTTGAGGTATCTTCGATATTCTTTCATGAGACCATAACGACAGTCTTCTTTGAGATCATTAATAACCGGGCCCTCGTTTCAGGGGACAAAGGCTCCTCGGTAGGAGGACGTATCCATGCTGGGTCGAGAGGGTCATCAAGTTCTGGCATCGGGGGCACCAAAACAATTCCTGAATTGTCAGCAAGATTGTCTCAGATGCAAAGAGAGAGACTGATGTGCTCACATGGTGAGTGTGATGCGATACCAGCGCACGACAGCAATCGGGATGCAGTCTCCAGGAGATGAGGTCGAGCGCGAGGTTCCGCTAAAGCCAAGGGTCGTGTTCTCGAAGAAAAAGTAATGTGACCTGACACGAACGAGTCTCGGACAAATTTTGTTGAACTAGACGAGGTCTCCCAGTTGATGATGAAATTTCGAAGTCCTTGTGAGGTTGTGAGATTTGCACGGTGTGAATCAGAAGTTGTGGCGTCTGTGGCTGCACCGTTGGCGCTTGCCTGCACCAAGTCTAGCATGCTCATTTCCTTCTTCCAGTGCACTAAGCCTGCCGTTCCTTCTTCACCCCCAAGAGAAGTTTCTCCAAAGTTGGTTCCTTCACGAAACAGAGGTGTTCGCACTCGTTGTATATACATAGTGTCTGGGAGGCCAATCTCATACAACGAAGGAGGCACAGCATGAGGCCCCACGAAGAGGCGGACATTTTGTTGCACCATTGTCGTGTTCTTGCTGTTTTCTTTCAGGTGTTCGTGTGCTTCGCTACAGCACCCATCCCAGCGACCTTAGGCTACGACGTAGATCTCTATCTGCGCACGCGCATCATTAGACATGTTTTCATGTCAGGAATGACAAATTCAATTGGAAATTCTGAGTATTCACCACGTGCAATTTATGTAGGAGCTATGAGTGTGGTTTGGGGCGGAGTGGATGAATGGCCAAGTGGGGAAACGACCGGAGTAGTGAGGGGTCGAGCAAGACAGAAGGATATATAAGTACCAGCGCTGTTACTCTGTCCGTATCGTTCAGCAATGGGACATGACGCAGGGCATACTTGCGAGAGTTGGTGTCACCGCGAAGTGGTGTCCAGTCTCCTTCCATCTCCTTAAGCATAACTCCCCTCCTGTTTTATGTTCTTCCGTCCATGGCCTCGTTGAGGCCCTACTCCATTTGAATTTTAGCGCCGCTTCCCTTTTTGGGGCTTTGATAGCGATGATATGTTTGACAGCGACGCAAGTGCGTCTTCCCTTCTCGTCGCTATCAGCCCTCGAAGGTGCTTGTGAGTCAAGCGAGGATAGACTACTCACGCCAGCTAGTAGTGAAAGCTAAAGTCAAGTCGCTCTACCAGCTCTCGCTCGTTGTGCGCGTGGCCTCTGTTAGCAGTGTTTGTTTGACTTGCTTCGTACATGAATTTCCATCCCAGTATTTGAGTTTGGTGCCGTTTTGTTGTGCTCTTCAGCGAGATGAGGGGCTTGCTGAGGAGGGGTATTTATATCCCTTCTCGGCCTGTTTGCTGATTTGAATTTGAAGTTGAGTTAAGGTGGATTTGGATCTTGATTCGCTTTCTTGGATTTCTGCAGGGACGAGAAGGTGGTGACGTAGATCTGGTGGATGAGGTAGAGAGGGTGGGAGGTATGTAATCCCCCACATGACCTCATCTCATTGTCATGTTGCCCAAAGGACACGGAAAATGCAGCCGGGGTAGAGGGTATTGCTTCGTGCCTCCCGGATATGTACCTCGAGCTCTGGCCCACAGATTCGCTACTGGAGGACTTTAAGCAAGTTTTCTTGCACCTCGTTTCAAAGGGGATCTTCTGATGTTCGAGCAAGGAGAGTTTAAAGCCGCAAGTTTGACAACGACCAGGGAATTAATAGCAACACAAATGCGTCACCCCATCCCTCTTCACCTCTTCGATTCAGTCTCACCGTCTCTCGCACGCGAGCCAACCAGGCTCACCTTTGTCTGGCAAGATATCGACTAGGCCTAAGTACGGCACTACATCCACCAAGTATCATAATTAGTCGAACTCCGTACTTGGCGACTTGGGTCTTCAATTTTGGAGTGGGGATGTGGTATTTATATCTCGTCTCTTGGCGTTTGCTTTCAAGTCTGCCTTGAGAATCGTAGATCTGAGTGGGTTCTCAGTTGATGTTTGCTAGAGCGAAGTGCCCTATTTTGAAGTTCCTCGCGATGAAGAGGGAGATTATTTATATACTCATCCTCTCCTTCGCTGGTTTAGCTTTGGTTGCGTTGATTCCAAAACATTCTTCCTGTTCAATTGACAGCGGATGAATTTGTGAAAGAGCGGAGAAGGGAACTGGTGTTTTCTTGCTATAAATACCTCCCTTACATTGCCGTAACCAAGTTCAATAGTGTATGCTGCTCCCTTGGGAGCAACTGATATCCTTGGCTGGAAACCGCACCTAACCGCGGTATGTAGTCTCTATGTCTACTACAGGACCTCGGCTGAAATTTTCGGGTAATTTGCGTGCTGGTTCAAGCTGAACTTCACCTTCCTCTTCTAATCTTTAGCTCTTGATAACAACGACTCGATTGCAACAGAAGTATTTCTCCACATGTGCCAACATTGGAGTTCGAATCTCCTAGTCTCTCGTGAATTGCTCAGGAATCAGCTGGGGCTTTCGCACGCGGACACATAGCCGAGAGTAATACTACGGTTCTTTCCGTTACCTCTCGGTCGATGGAGTATGTGAAGCTTATGAAAAGAAAAAGCTATCTCCTTGTCAAGTGAGAGGTGTTACTTGTAACTCTATCCACGCTCCCGACATTCTCTAGTTGCGCCCGATTTAGTCAATTTAGTTGATATCTTGAAAGCGGAGGTGGCTGAGAATCCGAGGGTGGAAGGTGAGCATAAACTTGATTTTGCCCTCGCTACTATAACCCCACGATCAAAATCAAAGTCAGGTGCGGTGGCGAAAGCACACGCTTTCAAATTCTTCAACCTGATCTCTGGCTCTGCTCTTCCTGCTATGCAACTTCAAGGAAGGTCATTTGATTCATTCGAGATCTTCTAAGCTTTCGAATTTAGAGATCCTTGCTAACCTTGATACTTGATAGCAGTGATAGAAACGAGAGCAATACAAGTGCGACTTTCTGACCCACAAGCGTTCTGAGCTCATTCAATATCATCAAATTTTAATGAAATGAAGGCATCGAGTACATCGCCTAGCATCGTAAGATTGGAAGTAAATCCTCTTTCATGGGATCTCTGCCCTCTGTAATTTGATGATCTCGTTCATTTTGGAACAACTTGCACTTTACGCGGAGTGGTTAGAGGAAAATTTTATAGGCACTTACTTTTTTTTATATTAGATTGAAGCGAGCTTATTTGCCCCTGCCACGTTCTCATTGCCTTCTTCTTGCGCGATGTGTTAGAAAAGTGAAATAGGTTGGTAGACGAGCGACGTGACTGCAAATACTCTTCCAGAACTCTTTAATCGCCCTGATCAGTATTTCATGGGTGGGGGGGTTTGGATATTTGTATCATTGTAGCAGAGCCTCCTCTCGTGGTGTCCTTAATGCAGGAATCTCAACTTTTCAAGTAATGGCCTAATTCCACTGTCAGGCCCATCACGAATAAATACTTCCTATGCTTGATCGTTCACCCTCCAATACGCTTCAGATTCATGATTTGTACTCAAAATCGAGTCTTTCAGTCATGCAATCTGTCTATCTCCTACCTTAGATTCGGCTTTCTCGACGACTATAAAGATAGACATTTCTTCCCAGATTTCGAACTTCCTCTTTCACCATCAAAAATTTCAAACGATGGACGTTCGAAGCTTGACACCACAGTCAATCACATGCACATACATATATATCTCACCACTTTAATTGGGTCGCTCGCAATCCACCATCATCTCAGACGCTGAAGGTAACTATTCAGAAAATGTCATCGAATTGAACTCTCAAATTTGAAACCGGTAACTACATTGACGATGTTATTATTCATGTACCTTCCCATCCTACGCTAACAGCTTCATTACTGAAAATTTTGGCTTGTTGTTTCGGTCGGCGATTTGAGGCGTGAGAAGATGAAGTGGAGAACTTTCGATCAAGAAAAGCTGCACGGGCTGGGATCTGATGCAAGGCAGCCAAAAGATTTATTGGAAGTTTGGCCCTCAAATTCACCGAGAGAGGGGTATTTATACTCTACCCACTCAAACTTGGCATGGCTCTAGGTGGTTGAGACATGCGAGATTCAGATGGGTTGAATCGGGTGGGGCTGAGGGTATATTTTAACTCAAGGTCGATCGAATGAGTTAAAATTTCCGCCAATGCAAGGAGCGGGGTATTTACACTCAGATTATATGTTCCCGGGTCAAGTCTTACTATGTCCACTAGAGCATAGGCCTCGCACTGACTTTCTGACAAGATGCCAGGACCATATAGCTTATTTCAAAGGATCTGCTATCTTCCTACGAAAGCGTCTATCCACGATCCAAGGCCGTGTCTCTCACATCGAGTCCCCATGTACATCCTCGCAACCTGGGGATTGGTGGAGAAACCCTTCCCGTACTAATTCTTAAGTATCTTGGAGTGCATTGCCTCGCAGGAAAAAGGTGAGAGTAGCCGAGGGATGTGCGATCCAGGATCGTGAGACCTTGGGAGACGAGGGGATTCCGTGCGAGATATTATAAGAATGAATATATTCGGCGATGGTAAAGCAAAGCAAACATGCCAGAGATAGGCGGCAAAGCGGGTGGGCGGTCCGGTTCGACTCCGACGTCGAGTGTCGAGTTCACTTAGCGAGACTGAAAAGGGGGTACGTGCCGCAACACTTGGCCGTTGAAACTCGAAATCGCCTAGAGTGAAGACGACATAAACATTGAGTGCAAACCAAAACTTCTTTGTTCCGTGGGAGAAGTCCAAATGAGTATAGGTACCCTAATCTCCTCCACCCCTTTCTATGCCTTTAACGACAGTTAAAGGTTTCCTGCTAGAGAAAAAAAGTTTACCTTGAGGTTACGTAATAAAACGTGATATTTCTGGTTCATTTAAATCACGTTTTTTCGCCAAGGTTTTGCCAAGAAACGCCAAGATGTGTCGCTTTTGGCACTTAGCGCTCTCCGTAAAGCTCCAGCTCTAGCTCCAGCTCCACGCGGGGGAGTTGTAGGGGGGGAACGCCCCTACTCGCGCCGGCGGAGCCGGTGCGATTAAAAGCTTTATATCATTTCAAAGTTCAAGTCGTTAAAGGCAGGGCATGGCGCGAGGCACGAGGGTCATCCCACTATTCAACAGGCTACTACCATAGACACCGTCACGTGAAGAATTTGCTTTTGACGATAGTTAAAGGTTTCCTGCTAGAGGAAAAAAAGTCCACGTAGAGTTTACGTAATAAAACGTGAGACTTACGGCACGTGTTTGCGCCAAGAAACGCCAAGATGTGTCGCTTTTAGCATTTAGCGCTCCCCGTAAAGCTCTTCGTAAAGCTCTCTATAAAGCTCCTCGTAGAGCAGCTTTAGCCCCACGTGGGGAAAAGGGGGGGGGGGGGTTGTAAAGGGAGAACGCCTCTACTCGCGCCGGCGGAGCCGGTGCGAATAAAAAAATCCATATTCTAAAAGTTTCATAATAAATTCAAGTCGTCAAAGGCAGGGCATGGCGCGAGGCACGAGGGACATCCCACTATCGAAGCTACAGCCCAACACCATGCCAATTTGCGTGCACACCTGCGTAATAATAGTATGCGTAATAGAAGCGGTCCTCATTGAATGAGGCTATCACGTTTCCACGGTTAATCTACCTGCTGTGCAAGGTTGGTTGAAGATATATGGCAGCAGAATCGGCCTTGACAACAAACCACCCAGGGCTTCTCTTTGATCTGTTCTTATATAGTACTTAGCCTTAGAAAAATTTACGGCTAGAGTGCGGCGGTACTTGGAGCCCAGAAATGAGCAAAGTAATTGAGGGGAAGGAAGAAGGGGAGGTCCGGAGCAGGTGAGGGCTGGCGTCCCAAAACGACCAAAGTAGGTGAGGAGCTATAATATAAAGTTGCCTAGATGATAGGAGTAAAGGGAGAGGTTCGAGTTGACATGGCTGTGGATTAAGGATAGACAGGACCGCAAGATGAGGGTGGCTGATTGATCGGGGGAAAGGGGTGCCATCTTGGTCCTCAAAAAGAGAGTCTAAAAGGGGACCGTCAGATGTGAGGCCTTTATTCGCCATATTCAAGAGAGTTTTCCCGATACAACCCGCAAGTGCAACAATTGGAGGGCTTCATTCCTTCCCCCGCAGGTAACAACAAATACGCCGTTGACTCTGTATCAGAGTGTCTGCTCTTTGGAGGATAGGTAGACAGTGTTTGACCAGGTTGTTGTTTTGGACCGGATATCGAATCTGTCCAAAATAACCCAAGGACCGGTGTTCATCGTTCGAAGAAGTAAGGAAGTCATGTCTGCTGCTTCAAACCTAGCCTCTTTGAGGTCGAGAAGCCGGTTGCAGCCTTTCTAAGCGACGTTATTAAGGTAATCGGCGAGTAAAAGCTCAATAATGGCCTTTTAACCATCAGCTAGGGCTGTGTCCAGCAATGCTAAACTATCGGTATTAATGGTGAAACTTTTCTCCGAAAAGCTTTACCACTGTATCATGCCTGCCCACGACAACGGCGTCCTATTATTGCAGTTCGGCTCCTTTTTCGAATAGCAGTTTGACTATAGCCTCGTGCCCGCTCGCGGCGGCCCACGAGAGCGGCGTCCGGCCATCTTTATCCTTTGCGTCGACGTCGGCCTTGCCTGTATCGAGTAGCCGCTGGACAATAGCCTCATACCCATACGAGGCGGCCCACAAGAGCAACGTCCGGCCATATTCATCCTTCGCGTCGACGTCGACCTTGCCTGAGTCGAGCAGCCGCTGGAATATAGCCTCGTGCCCATACGAGGCGGCCCACCAAAGCAACGTCCGGCTATATTCATCCTTCGCGTCGACGTCGACTTTGCCTGAGTCGAGCAGCCGCTGGAATATAGCCTCGTGCCCGTTCCGGACTGCCAACCACAGCGGCGTCCGGCCATCTTTATCCTTCGCATCGGCATCGACCTTGCCAGCG
This sequence comes from Acephala macrosclerotiorum, assembly GCA_014904845.1. Lineage (NCBI taxonomy): Eukaryota > Fungi > Ascomycota > Leotiomycetes > Helotiales > Mollisiaceae > Acephala > Acephala macrosclerotiorum. Next base: position 53,450 of record MU119456.1, read on the forward strand.
AGCAGCCGCTCTACGACGGCTTTATGGCCTTTCTCTGCGGCAGAAAGGAGCATTTCTCTTCTTATAGTATCCGCCGAACCTACCTTGATTTCTCCCACAAGCAGCTTCTCCACTGCCTCATGTTCGCCACAAATAGCATACGATAGCGGCGTCCCATTAATTTCATCTTTCAAGTCGACCCGAGCTCTCGCCCTAAGTAACAGCTTAACTACCGCAACATGCCCATTCCAAGCGGCATACGATAGTGGTGTTCGACGGTATTTATCAACCGAGTCGACTTCAGCTCCTATGCTAAACCTCAGTGGCATCTTCTTCCTCCAGACACTACCACCGCCCCTAATCAAAAGCTCGACAATAGTGTCGAAGCCGTTTTCTGAAGCCCAAGATAGTGCAGACCGCTTATATGTACTATCCTTAGAATTTACGTCAACGCCATCCATTTTAAGAAGATGTCTCACTGCTGCAGTGAGTCCTAAATAGGAGACAATCATTAGGGAGGTGAATTTCTTGGGAAAATCCGTTTGTGTGCCCGTCCAATAGATCCTAAACCAAGTCGAGCAACGCTTTGAACTCGCATCACAGATTTTCAGCACCGATTGCATCACCGAATCGACCTTGATCTGTGAGTTACGGAGGTGTGCGGCCCAGTTTTTGGCAGAATAATCGAGGAAGACGTGATTCTCTGCGTACTTGGACAACCCCTTGTCTCCCCTGAGGGGATGGGTTTCAAGTTCTGAGAAGAGCAGATGCCAGATACAGATCTCGGCAAGAATATTGTGAGACTCTTGAGGCTGTAATGCGTGTTTCCATTTGAGATTTCTGGAGACACCTTCGGGGGTAGTTGCTTGGTCATTCGGAACCAGGAATTCTTTTGCCGTTTGATGAAGCAAATAGATCTTCTCGTCAACAACCGTCACGAAAAGGCCGCAGAGATCTCGTACGTTCTCGCGAAAGCGCTCTTCTGGTTTAAGGTCAAGGCCAAGGTCGGCATACGACTGGTGACTTGCCCGGTGAGCTAGCGCTGAATTCATCTCTTTTAGAGTCAAAGGCCGTGCTGCCGCAACGATGATATGTAGTAGTCTCTTGGCCTTTCCGGGATCGTGACTCTTGGATAAAATTCTTTCGTAAGCCTCATTAACGGTTTGGGGGAGGTGTGTAATGGCGTGGGATATTCCAACTCTGTCGATATCGATATCGTGCTCTATTAGGTCTAGTGTAAGATGAATCCATAGATATGTCCGGTTCGGAACACCTATAAGCCCTTGCAATAAAAGATCTTGCTCGTCCTGTTTAAGCCTCCGTTTTGCTCCGATATTCTGAACTCTGTCTTTGATAAAAATATCGATTTCTCGGGTAATCATTTCCATCTCAACACCGCTCTCGCCACTTAGATGAATGACAGGCGCTTGCGGAATCTCCAGCGGATGGAAGCCCTCTCGGATCTGTCCATAGGGCCGAGTGGTTAAGAGAACCTTCAAATTAAGCTTCGCTTTAGTACTATACAGTTTGCACAATGCTTCGGCGAGCTGAAACCTTCCATAATCGTCGCATTCGTCGAACGCATCGAAAATACAGACGACTTCGCCAGCGTTCTCATCTCCTGCAGCGCTGATAAGGACGTCCCAAAGTTCACCAAATGAGCTGGTGAGGTTTTCTCTATCTGCTTCGAACTGCTTAAGGATCTTGTCGGAGAAAAGGATATTTTTTTGTTTGAAGAGTTGATGCAAGATACAGCAGAGAGCACCATTCACGCTCCTTTGATCCTCGAAATCGTCCTTGAAGAAGAAGTAGCAGGTTGTTCTGGAATCAGTGGTTGGAAGCACGGAGTTAATCAGATGTTTCGCAAGGACTGACTTTCCGCACCCAGGATCCGCAGACACCCAGAGCATATATGATGATTTGCTCTGTTGCCACTCTTTAAAAGACTTATGAGTTACGAACCATTCACACGTCCCCGAAATCCTTTCTGGGTTCCTCTCCATCCTCTCTTTATAATCCAAAGTTCTGAGTCTCTGAAGGATTGCACTTTTCCGAGTATATGTCTCGTCGTCTCCTTGAGATGTTTAGCAAGGAAACCACATGTCATCGATGAGAACGCTCAATCTTACCGGAATTCTGATGAATATTCAGAGTCTGAATGTGAGCCTCAGGGAATTGGTTGCCACTGCCTGTATTGTTGTTTTGAGTTCCCCCAGGAGCGTTGTATTGAGCCCCAGAGCCGCGGTTGTTAAAGGATGAGCCTTCAAACGAGGGCCCAGGCTGTTCCATCTCGGGGCGTGATCGCGGATTAGATAGGGCAGGGTCGCCGCTTGCTTGCGGTTGCTCGCTTCCCGACGGATAGCTGGTAGTCCGAGGAGATTAAGATGTTGCGTCTGTGTGTCTCTTCGTTGTCTAACGTACGTTAGATTAATTGAAGAAGTGCCGAGGACAAAGCTAAGATAATTGGAGTTGCGCCTGACGAATGTGAGCTTGAATGCAGGGCGGGTAGATCCGAGGGTTTTACCAAGCAAACACTCCTCAAGGACTGGTATTTCCGGCGAAATGACGAAAGCGGAAGGCGATTTATCAAACCTCTTCGTCTTTACCAGGAGAAGGGCAAATGTGCGAGAAAGTGCGACGTGAACCTGTAAGATATTCTTTGGCGCTTATCGCGAGGCTGAAGAGGCTAGAGGTGGCCAGCTTGGCGTCGTTAATGGAGCTTCGCGAAGCTGTGAGGGTACAAACGAGACTCCCACCGTAATGAGAGAAACAAAACAAGTACAGCACATAGAGGTTCGTTTGCGAGCCCAGCGGCAGCTTGACACTCTTGTAAGGCACGAAAGCACCTCAGGCGTCAGATTAGGGTGACCCTTGCAAAGCCAGACACATTCTGCCCCACAGGCGAAGACAAAGTTATTTGAGCGCAGCACGCTCGGCAGGAACAGGTCATGAGGACGGGCAATTGATCTTTGGCTTGGTTTCTTTCCACTCGTTTCGTACAGGCGGCGGCATATTCTGCTGAAGTTGTGGCGCCGCGGAACCCAATAACAACAAGTGACGTGGTCATCCGCAACGGATCCCGAAGCGCTGAGGTTAACAACGACGGAATTTGGCGTACCGGCAGCCTTTCATCTCCGCCAATGGTCGTTATAGGCTGGTCATACGTGGCATAGCGATTGCCACTAGCGGTTGGTGGTCACGCTTACTCCCTCTCCCTACACAAAAAAAGAGAAAAAGAAAAGCCAATGGCGCATCCTACGCCCAAATCGGTGCTCGGCGGCGGTCGCGCACCTTGCAGTAGACATCATAGTGATGAATTGTCGAGTTCACCGACTGCTGGGTGTTTTGGCGGGCGATGAGGAGGCTTAGAGTTGGCAGGGTCCTCGCGCAAGTGGTCTGATCAAGCCTTCCAGTGTAGCAATGCAGCAAACAACATTTTGAGGCGCTAAACCCACCACGCCTTCAAACCCAGCAAATGAGAATCGAGAATGCCTATGTACGATACTGCAGGATGTTGTCAGCTCCCTCCTCCAGGAGGGAAGGAAACCAGATATCTTATTTTTAAGCACTTTGAACGGCTTTTTTTAAATTCCTTTTCGAGTCCCATTAGTACATTAGTAGAAATACGCCTTCTTTCACACATCAATATTACTCAACTCGTGTTCCGTACAATAATGACAAACGCCAACGTCACCAGCTTGGTCTCCAGCACGATCGCCATTCTCAAGGCCACCACAAAAAGCTACAATATTGTCAGCGATGATAAGGGTCTCCGAGACGCCTTCCATGAAGCAGGTCGAGGGCTACTCCTTGTCGAGGAGGCTCTCCAGCCTCTAGCTGGAGACCCTCAAAGCGCCATGAGCTCACTAGAGGCCTGCAACGCAAAAGCAAAGCTGTCCGAGAGTATATTCAAGGACGTTGCTCAAGCACTGGAGGCCTCGAGGTTCGAGCGTTACAAAGTAGCTGTGAGACAAGTGGGCAAGGGAAACATGGTGGAGGTATTGGTAAAGGGGATGATGAATGACGCGTGTGACCTGGTCAAGAACAGCGCGATCGAAGCAGCAATGAAAACCCAAATCAAGGGATTACACGATGCGATCGACAAGTTGTCAACGATGGAGCCGTCTGTGCCAAACGAGCAGTTGTGCAACACTTTTTCCAATTATGGCTCTGGCAGCCAATTCAACGCTCCTAGGGGAACTCAAAACAACAGTACAGGCAGTGGTAACCAATTCCCTGGGGCTAGTTTCAGTGGGCCTGTGCATTTTGGCAACAATCCGTCTTGAGAAGGAGGCTTTTTGTAGATAGCCCCTCATAGTACCATAAAGATAGCTAGGAGCTGAGGACCGGGTTCTCGGCAGCATGTGTTATTCGTTGCTGTCTGGGCAGTGCAAGCAGGCGTTATTGCGCGTTTGGTACCATGGTTCGAGAGCAGTTACTTCCTCGGCAGCCTTGGGTTCAAAGAAATAAATTACGGCAATATAACAATTATATATATCCCTGATTTGTTTCGCAGCCAATTGCTCGACCTCTGCCCAGATATCTTCAGACACATGCTGTCGAGAGCCCGCTAAAATACACGGTCCCATTAAAAGTACCAAGGATTTGGTTGCCACTGCCTGTATTGTTGTTTTGCGTGCCCCCAAGAGCGTTAAATTGGAGTCCAGGGCCGTAGTTGTTAAAGGAAGAGCTGGCTGGCTTGTCGATCTGCGCTTCTTCCACCGATCGTGTTGGTTGACTGGCGGCTGAATCCCTGATTTGTGATTCCCACCTGATCAGCTCGCCAAGCAACCTTTTGAATCCATTGTCTTCCGCGGAGCCAAACCTGGTCATGTCTCTATGGTTGGCGTGAATGCTGAAAGAACTGTAACCTTCAAGGGTTGCTGATTCCTTGGACACGACTTTCCCAACCACAGGCAGAGGCAGTTCTTCCAAGAAGCATGTAACCTCAAGACGCCTGCCGGCTTCTCGCAGTTCCCGTATCATCGACCAGAACCTGACTTGAATGGACTCTAGGAACTGGTTATCCGTCTCCAAGATCTCTAACAGCAACTTGTTAGTAGACTTGACGAGACCAAGAGCCGAAGCCGGTATCTTGGCCCAGTTAGCCATCCAGGACCCCTTGTGAGGAGTGCCCATGAATACGATGCCATTAGTGCAATCAAATATGCCCCGAAGATGAGATTCGGGGTTATTTCGCGAGAGGAGAATGGCCTCCTTGCAGACAAGGCCGCCGAGGCTGTGAGTGACGAAAATGAGGGGACGAGATGAAGCATCGCAAGAAGCTCTGTCCGTCGTTAAATCGTTCAGAAGGTTCGTAGCATGATCGATTAAGCGATTTGATGATGCACCCGATTTTCGCATTATGTATGCATCGTAGCCATAAGTGAGGATACGAGCTCTGGTGAGCTTGGGTGGGAGGAGCGTCTTTGGCCAGGGTGTGGATTGCCCGTGGGCGGTCCAGGTGCTGTCCCGATTGCCGGTCAAACCGTGGACAAAGCAGATGTCAAACGTGGCGTCAGGACAGTCGTGCAACACTTCAACTCCATCGGGGAAGGAGTCGGGTGGAGGGCCTTCGGAAGATGGCCCAGAGTGCGGTCGTGCATTGGGCAGGGTAGGGTCGCTGCTCGTTCTTTCTGGCCGATCGCCCCTTGGGTTGTATGCAGTCTTTGGCTGCTTCTTCCCAGGCTTAAAAACCGCTTTGAGTTTCTCCATCGTTCGGGGCACGTTGGATCAATCCGAAGAATGGTTGAGGTCGAAGCGTAGATATGTTAGCTATGCCTAACGAATGTGAGCTCAACCACAGGCTAGCAAGACCAAGGAGCCTTACCAAGAAAGCACTCCTCGCAAGGCCAGAATTTCCGGCGAAACGAAGAACAGAGAAAATGCGAGGTTGCTAAGTGGGAATGGGGAGGAGACGAGAAAAGGTGGGGTGGAAGTCGGCTGAATGCCGCAGGCCATCTTTTGACCCGGCCCTGCTGCGCACCGTGGATGCATGGCCAGTTCACCGCCATGAAGCGCGATGCAGGATTCATCAACGTAACGACAAGAATATTCCACGTACCGATAGGCAGGTGGCCGAAGGGCTGTACTGGAGGGCGATTCTGCTTGATTACAGTTTGCTGCTGCTGTGAAGAGGACGAACATAGCTAGCTGCCATGGGAGTTGTGGCGTGGTAGAAGGCAACATTTCAGATGGAACGCGAAACGTACAGGACGACATTACTTCGGACGAATTCATTTTAAATAGTTGTGATGCTGACCTTGGGAGAACTTCTCAAAACGCGATGGTCGTGTTGTGGTGATGTACTGTACATATGGATAGGATCACAGAAACCCGCCATTGCAACTGATCACCTGTGCATATACATACGCTACAAAATTTCAGCAACCAATAGATTTGATACCGAGTAGAATGCCATCATGCCTGCATGGAAGGTTCGCAGAATTCGACGAGAGATCAAAATGACGTCGCGATGTTGCATCAGCCTTGTCCAGAGTTCTACGAAGCAGATGTAGAACAGCTACCGCTTACTGTCCTCCTCAGCTATCACCCTTCGGTTGCAGGTAGTTCCACATTGGAATGTCGATGTGAAAAACTTCCATTCCCGCCTTTGAACCTGAGCTACTGCTGCTTTAGCCTAAGTCGTGGGTGAGCAAGGCCTGCGCACACGCTAAGTATCCCTGAGCATTCTTGAAGAATCATTGAAGTACCCGGAATAGCTTGTTTTAGCTCCCTTAAAGCCTGGTTACACTTCCTCGTCTTATTTTACGCGCAAGTCCCATTTTAGCTTCAATTAAGTTTATCCAAACTTATTATTAGATCGATATTTCTTATTTGCTACGCGAAAGTTACGTATTAATAGTAGTAGCAATCTATTATTTAAAAATTAGAATTTTTTATATTGAGCTGTTCAAAAAGAATACCATAGTAAATCGACTCGAAGAAACGAATTATATTATTTAATTTTCTACTTTCCAAATTCTAATTGCCCCATCAACACTACCAGATGCGAGTTGACGCCCGTCAATCGAGAAAGCAACGCACCAAACTTCAAATTCACGGCCTTTAAGTTCTTGTATACACTTGAATTTATTATGTTCGTTTGCCCAAATTCGAATTGTTGAATCGCTGCTACTAGACGCGAGTTGGCGCCCATCAGGCGAATAAGCAATTGACCAAATAGTCATTTGGTGGCCTATAAGCTCTTGTACTTGCTCAAACCTGCCTTCTTTATTTTCCCAAATTCGAATTGTCCTGTCGCCGCTACCGGACGCAAGCTGGTGCCCATCAGGCGAAAAGGCGACTGACCAGATTCGAACTTTATGGCCTTTAAGCTTTTGCACTTCCTCGAACCTGCCTTGTCTAGCCGCCCAGATCCGAATCGTTTTATCACCGCTACCGGACGCAAGCTGGTGCCCGTCAGGCGAAAACGCGAGCGACGAGACCTTACCCTTGTGGCCCTTGAGCTCTTGTACCTGCTCGAATTTGCCCTGCCTATCCGCCCAGATCAGGATTGTCTTGTCCTCAGCACCGGAAGCAAGCGTGCGCCCATCGGGTGAAAACGCGAATGACCAGATTATGCCTTTGTGACCCTTAAGCGCTTGCACCTGCTCAAACTTGCCCTGCTTGGCACTGCTTATCAATATTAAGTTGTCGTAACTATATGCGAGCTGGTGCCCATCAGGCGAGAAAGCGATTGCGAAGACTTTGCTTCCAGAAAGCTTGATCCCTTGTACCTGCTCGAGCCTGCCTTGCTTATCCGCCCAAATCCGAACCGTGTTGCCGTAGCTGCCAGACGCGAGCTGGCGCCCATCAGGTGAAAACGCAACTGAAAGGACCTCGTGAGTATGGCTGAGCTCTTGGGAGAATGTAAATGTCTGTGGCTTTTGTGCGATCACATTACTCGAGGAAGGCTTATTTCCGAGGTCGGTCGAGGAAGTTCGCGTTCCTGCCGCTGCTGCCGCAGTTGTAGAACTAGAATTTTTCGAGTTCGTATTACTTATTCTTGAAAATGGGGTGGTGTTTTGTCGTACGGAAGGGCCAGTCTCATCAAATGAGACATTATACTGAATGGGGAATGTAGCAAATTCTTCATCCAAAGTACTCCATTGTGCGGAGGGGGAAACGGAAGTCGATGTTATACCGGGCTTGTAGCTGGGACTTTTTTTGGGGGAATGTTAATCTCCCACCCTATTGATACAATCAAGGAACGTACCTTGGCGTTGAACGTTGTTTCCCCTCAATATCTGCTTTTGATAATAGGTCAAGATCCTCTTGACTGATGGTCGCTGGCGAGGAGGTCGTCATTGAGATTGGTGGTCCTGTAGAAGGTAGCTCTAGCGATTTAGGCAAGATCGGCTGCGGAGCAAGTTTATTCTCCTTCACCCAAGCCTGCTCATCACAATTCTGGTTGGTAAAGACTTGAGCCAGAACCTCAAGCATCTCGACTCCAGTAGTAAAAGGGTCTTTACATCCAGGACGAAGTCTAGGCTCTAGATGCGTGAAAGCTAGGCCTTTTACTCCATTCAGGATGTAGGTCATTGTGGTGTCCTCATCCGCCTCCCAATCGTCGGCCGTGACCCTAGCCCTCATCCCCAAGAGCCAGTGTTCAAAATGGGGGGTGTTCAGATCCTCCGGCTCGCCAGTAAAGACTGGCGGGTCTGGAATCTCAGCCATCGACTTCTTCGAAGATTCAGAAGAGGAATCCCTGCTCTTTGATCGCCGTGATGGGGTGCTCCCTTGTTGCTTTATAGATCCCCGTTCACTGCCTCTAGACTCATCAAGGTCTTCCAAAAATGGGTCGCACACCGTCTCAGCATAACTTGTGAGGTTATCAAGGTATCTCTCTAACATAAATCCCGCACTCCGCTGATTTGGATCTCGAGGCAATTGCTCCTGTAAACGAGCGATCTCAGCCAGAATTTGGGTTGTATCTATTTTGATCGCAGAGGTATCGCAGAGTAGTTCCTGGGTGTCGGCTTTAATCTCTCTAGTCAAGTTTCTGCCGCCGAGATTAGCGAAGCTCCACCACGAGGCTAAGGAACTCTAACAAAGTCACCATATCCAACGCGATCTCAAGAGCAGATCGGTGTGCCTCCAGACTTGATTGCAACTTTAATACATCGCTCTTTCCCGAAGCAACCCACTTCATAGCCTTCATTCCCTTGCCGCCTTCATGTTTCTTGAGCGTTTGTTCAATTTCCACAACAACTCCGGTACAATTGGCGATTATTCCAGAGATTTGTTTCTGTAGGGTCTGCGGGATGGACTCGTTGGCAGAGCCGTTGAGATCGTCTGCAAGTAGCTCAAGGACAATGCTCAGAGATTGTAGTTCTCTTGAGACGGCATCGAGGTCGCTCCGAGCTGCGCGGACATCCTTCACGAAGCCAATTACGGCGAGGGAGGTGCGAGTAATGGTTGATGCTAGGCCAACGCAAGTCGCTGTGATTGATAGAGGATCCATCCTCCATCTTCTCAATACTCTGTTGAGATTGTTCTCCCAGCGTGCCTGGTTCGTTCAGGAAGGCAACGTCGCTTTCTGTGATCGTGGTTTTAAAACCCGACGCCACGCAGGCTGAGCCTCGCCTCAGAACTGGGGATGAACCCCGCGAGGGATGACTAAGCAGGGACCCCGCCTGGAGGCTTTTTTTTCGTGCTTGTTCTGAATTACTGTGTCTGCATTTGTCAGTATAGTTGTAAATATACAATGGTGACTTGTTTGGGATCCCTAGCCGGAGGAGAGGGGCTTTTTCGGTACCTTCGTGATCTCCAGTGAGATGGGTACCTGAGCCACGGCAGCAATAGTCACGTATTACAAAGTGTTGGGAGGCAGAAATATTCCGGTGGCATAACAATTGCCCCGTCGTAGGATTTGGAAGATATAGAGACGAATGCGAATGAGAACTCGAGGCCAAGTGCGAAATAGTCCCAGAACTACGGGGCCTTGCCCTCGATCGCAATAAGGAAGCAGTAGGTGATGACGACACGGAAGCCTGGACTCGAGAGGAGAGCTCAGCCAAACGGACTTCGTTTCATGCAACTTGCTGACCTCAATGTCCCACCGTCCGCAAATGAGTGGAGCTAAGGAAATCCCTGAAAGCCACACGCGGCCGACCCTCCGCTCGCGGCGGATTTTAGAAAGAGCAGAGCTTAGGAGAGCTCCATCAGCAACATATATCTCCTCCCATCTGCTCTCATGTCTTCTCTCTCACCCATTCTCTTCCTAGACACCAATTCCCACCTCGACAAAGCTCCAGATTGACCAGTACATTCACATCCACAATGCATCTAATCCTCACCGGAGCAACAGGTCTGGTCGGCTCCGCCGTACTGCACGCCATGCTCACCACCCCCTCCGTATCCAAGATCTCCATCCTCTCCCGTAGACCCGTCCCCCAAGCCGAAGGCCAGCCAAAAGCGAAGGTATTTATTGCTAAGGATTTCAATAATTATGAGAAGAATGTGCTGGAGGAACTGAGGGATGCGCATGGGGTTGTTTGGGCGTTGGGGATTAGTTCTACACAGGTTGATAAACCGTTCGTCTCCCCTTCCTCTGAGTGTCCTAGGGACTTTGGGATATTATGGCAGAATAGCTATTTCTGTCCTTTTCAATGCCTTCAAGTCTGCGGGACATTGCGAGAACATCAGACACTAACTTCAGCACAGAGAATACGAAAAAATTACCTACGAATACCCCCTCTCCTTCGCCCGCGCCATCTCCTCCACCACCTCCCCCAACCCAATAAACTTTATCTATGTCTCCGGCGAAGGCGCAACCACCACTCCCGGAATGTTGACCCCTCATTGGAGCGGTATAAAAGGGAAGACCGAATCAGAACTCCTCGCTTTGTCAAAGTCGCAGGAGTATGGGAACATTCGTCCTATAAGTGTGCGACCTGGTGGAGTAGATCCCAAGGAGCATACAGAGATTCATGAATTTGTTCCGAAGAAACAAGGGTTCGCGAAAATGGCGGAGAGTGCGCTGTTGCCGCCGTTGAGGATGTTGCTGCCGCGGATGGTAAGTGCTTCAATTTTAGAATGTTATGATTTCTCTTGATGTTGTTTGCAGGGCAATTGCTAACTCTTCGGTTTTCTAGATGTCTCCAACTAGGGAACTTGGAAAGGTACTTACGGAGCTTGCACTCGGAGAAGGGAAGGCGTTTCCAGAGAAGGACGAGGGAGTCAGCGGAGAGGGGCGGACATTGAATAACGTTGCCCAGCGGAGGCTGGCGGGACTATAAGTGGTGGTGTGCTTATCAATGACCTAGATGAGGAGGGACATTTTATGGGTAATGGTGCTGGAGTTTAGGCAGGGAAATACCACTTCACTTTTGCTCGTCAACTAAATGTCCCAGCAAGATCCAGTGATCCATTTTCCCACGCGAGCTCTCCGGCCTCAAGGATACTTCGAAGACATATATCTGTGTGGTGGAGGAAAGTGCAAAGACTCGTCGTTGACAAAGTTTCCGAGTGTGTCGGTCTATTACGGAAACCAGTTGGGGGTAAGATCAGCGCATTCACCGCCCCACATCTTTCTCAAGTATTCAAGGTCACTGAGGAGGATGTCCAATTCGCCGAGCCAGAGTCGTCATCTAGTGCCGAGACGACGGTTGATACCAAAGGTGAGGGCAAGGCGATTGACACTATTGAACCAGACAATCCTTCCAAGACAACCTGGTGAACCATAGATGCCGATCGAAGGAGAACCGCAGGCTGCTGAATCTACTTGCAACGCACAAACCTCCGCCTCTCCTTGCATGTACACAAATTCCGTCTTGCTCTGTCATGAATGTTGAGTCTGGATATTGTCAGGATGAGAATGTTCCAAGTCAAGTGACGACTTTTGGCTCGCGAGGATGAGTCGAAGGCGGTCACCAAGCCACCAATACTTTCTGTAGTGTATATATCTCCTTATGAACGCCATGAAGACACATGGATGGATACTGTACGGCGAAAAGCATCCACACTCCCATCTTATTGGTCCTCAGGCACTAGTCAAATTTGGGTCGGGACGATCGTGGGGACGAGCCTCCAAGTATGTGAGTAACATGAGCGCTAGGAGACGACGGCTGCGAATACCAGAAGTACAGCGACTCGACGACATGTGTTGTCAATGGGCCTAAACCGTTGTCAATCATCTTACAAATTCTCAAGTCACATGAGATGGGAAGCATAAGTATTGATTCAAGTTTCTTTGTCATTCTTGTTCTTTGCTATTTTCAATCCATCCACCCTTCCAATCCGAAGTAACTATACAAAAGAACAAAGAATGTATCTTTCTGTCTGTCTGAATATGAGCGCCAAAGCGCTCAAGAAACATCTGCGTATGCATCAAAACAACAAAATTTTAGCCAGCTCAAGGCACATTTGCGCCGAGCGACTCCCCAAGTATAACTCCTGAAAATGTTGGTATCAACAAACGATCAACAACAAGCAAGAATGAGTAAATAAAAATGAACTGCAAGCAACGCCATGCATCGTGAAACATCTTCTCGTCCGCGCATCTGAACCTCGTAAAGAAAACAACAAGCTTTGAACAAAGCGTCAAGCCGTAACATCATTTCATCATCCACCATCTTCCTCCCCCTTTCTTCGCTTAAAACTCAGGGGTCTTGGTCTGCAACCGATTCGTCGATCTCTGGTGATGAAGAGCCATCCCTTCAAATGTGACAGCGTTCAGGGTGAGTCCAGCAGTAATAGTATCCTCCTTCTTTTGCTCAACAGCATTCTCTTCCCTCTCAACTCGTTCCTTCTCAGCTCTCGCATCGCTCCTCTCCTGCTCTCCCATCCGATTGATCTCCTCATCAAGATCAGCCATCAGGGCATAGACGTCGGAATCGGCATAAATTCTGATGCTCTCTACATCTCTCCCTCCTCGTCTCGCTGGTGCTTCGGGAGATGCGATCTTGACCTCCTCAACCACACGCTCAAGACGTTCAGGACTAGAAGCCTTAGTCGGGCTCCTCGGAGGGGTATTCAGATCATGCGACGAAGAAACCATATTCATAACATGCATCCTAACCGCCTCCCTCTCAGCCTCAACATTAAACCCCTCACTCATCTTCGGTGAACTTTCAACCTGCGGCTGCATAATAAGCGCAGCAGCCACATGCTCCAACAACTTCTGCCTAACTCTCGTTCTTCTATTTTCCGCGGCTTCAAGTTTGGATACCCAGTCATCGATTGATGAGTCGAGTTCAGAGAGAGCTTCTTCTTGCTTGAGCATGGATTCGTGGGAGAAGCGTGCGACGCGCGGGGAGCGCAGGTAAGTGCAGATTCTGTCGTGGAGGTTGCGGCGACCAGAGCGGAGGGAGCGGTGGGTTTTGCGGAGGTATTCGCAGCGTTCGTCCAAGGCGCGGAGTTCGCGAGACAGGGTTTCGACGTCTTTTGATGAGAGGACTTCGAAGCGGGATGCTTGACCTATAGCTTGTTTCCGTAAAGCCTCGATTTCTAGACTTGGAAGGTGTGTAGAGGCTTCTGTAGCGCGGATACCCGAGGGGAGGTGCTCAAAAGCTTTTTGTTCGTCGGATTTCTCTGTCTCGGCCACGGGAGAGGTGGATGTGGGGTTTGAGGGTGAACGTTTTGATGCTGAGCGCTTGATAGGGGAGCCGTCGATAGGAGTTTGAGAGCGCTTCTTTGGACGTCCTCGATCCATGATCGAGGCTTCGGATTCGTGTCGGCGGTGGCCGTGGTTGTGCAGTGGGAATGAACGCTGATGAGTGAGTGTTTTGCCGCAGGCAAGCGGAATATCGGACTGTCCTCTCATGTGGCCCATTGGACTTGGCACAGGTGCCGATACGGATGTGGCTCCAACAGGCTTTGGTGACGAGCGGCCCGATGTGGGGAAGGATGGCATAGGAAGGGCAGAGCTGGGCGTGGTTGATGTTGAAGTTGGTGCGGTTGAGGCCGATAATAGGCTGGTGGAGGATGAGGACATAGGTGTAAAGGGGGAAGCACGTGGATGCGGGGAGCTCTCTTTCATTCTCGCGAACTTGGGAGGAACATCTGGAGGCATCCCGCAGCTCTCGCTCACTGATCGCAGACGGGAGTGGGAGTTTTGCCGGGGCAGACGAGTTGACGTGGAAGAGGGAATGACGAGAGGAGCAAGGGACTTGGGTGAAAGGGGTTCCTTTCGGTGTTTGGGTGAGGCGGATCGTGATTGTGGGACTGTAGAGCTGAAGTGTGAAGAAGGGATATCTCCTGGAATATTCGCTTGGACCCCTGTGTTACTATCCGTCGAAATAACCAGCTCAGCGTTCTCGTCCAATAAAGGACCGGATATGCAAGAGAGCATGCTTTCTCCAAAGACATGCTGCCGCCAACTGTTCCCGGGTGCACTAATGGATCGTTCGTGCAGTGGTGGACGGCCGGGTATTGTAGCTGGGGAAAAGAGCTAATTAGCTTGATGTTGAGGAATCTGGGGGAAGGGATACTCACGAGAGTCCATGGCTATTTCCTGTACCGTCGTCATTGGTCCAAGATCTGTGATGCTGGCCTTTCTCCTCCGAACAATTGGTTGGTCCTTGGGCTTCAATCGAAGAGCTGTAGCGATCAATGATCGGTCTTTCTCGTTTGTCCCATTCTCCCCCGCTGCCTTCGACTGTGATTGCTCTGCATCTGCACTCCTGTGTCCCCCTGCTATCGATAACTTGTCCTTGGCAGGAAAGAGTTGGTATTTGCGTGGTTCCGTGGGTTGATGCATCCTCCAGACGTACTTTTCCTTCTCTGAGGTGTGGGAAACTTCTGGTTGCTATATACATTTAGCATTTGGTCTATCAAAGCTTGTAAGATACGTACTGAATCATGAGGAGAATGAGGCGAGAGATCCCTGGATATATAATTATGCATACCCAACGCAAGGCTGGCTGGCGCGTCGACCATTAGGTTGGCAATGTGAGCCATTTCAAGGATACTTGCTTGACGTGACGACTCGAATAGAAAGAATGGTAATGGGACAACTTAAAGATCCGACACGACTGCTCCACAGACGAGGAATGGGATAATGAGCCAGATATAATAACTGAACTCAAAGCCTCCACTGGCTCAATAATAGGAGATGCAGGCTGGCGGAAGATATACTTATGGGTGCGTGCCAGACACTTGGACCGACCCCGGGAGCGCGGAGGCGATCAGGAATCTTAATAGACCTGCCCCAGCTCACATAAGAAAGACTGCAACAGGGATAACTAGTCCCTCGCAGCCTCCAACGATGGTGCCGGTCGAGCACCCATGAAGGGAGACATGAACGCTGTGGCGTCTGAGACACAGAGCTTGTCCTTTGCAGCGCCACCAGCGGATTTTGCAGTCAGCAAGAGCCACCCGGCCACAGAGGCGTTCCTCCTGGAGAGCAGTGTCCGAATGTTGAGGGTGCTGCGTGGGCTGGATCGAAAATGAAACCGCTTGAGCCCTTGACAGGTAGTAACTCCGAGATCAGCCCCAGTCAATGTGAACCGTGCTTCTTCGTGACATGGGTATCGGAGTTCCCCCTGCATGGGACTTGTAAGGGTGAAATGCAGCACTCGAGCAATTTTCACGATGTTCTGCCAGACGGCCCATGAGGAGAGCTCGGTTAAGCTCCTAACGTGCTCTGGTGCTCTGATGACAATCGATACATTCTTTTGTGTGCAGGTGCAGATGCGCTTGCAAATCCCTTCAGCTTTGAGCATCTGCTATTGGATAGGGGGTTGGTTAGTAGAGCTGGTGGAGGAGGTCGACATGTTTGCACGGACGTTGATTTTGGGTTGCGGGTTCAGCAGCATTCTGGCGGGGCAAGCTACGCCTGGTCTGGATGCCTTCGGTTACAAGTTCAACTGTACCTCCAAATCGACGATGTTTAGAGATTTGCACAGCTTGCCACGAGGGAGCAGATACCGGAGCAAGAGAGCACATTTAATTCTCCCCGAAGTGCCGAAACGTGTTCATGAACATCAAGTGCCGGTGGATTCAGAATTGGGCATGCGCGGGGGCAAAGGAGCTCCCCATTCTTGCTTCTCCTGCTTCACAGCGTCTTGACTCAAACGATGGTATTACAACCTTGCTTTTGCTCCGCCCTACGCTCGTCCTGACTCGAAATGAAGTTTAAATTGTCATGGAAAAGTATGATTTAAGCAATCGAAGCATCATCTCACCATCGTGGCGGCCATCAAAGTATCTTTCTGGCTAAAGCAAGTCATTTACTCAGAACCATCATGCGTGCCATGTAGAAGTTTCGAGTCCGTGGTTATCAATATCACCCCGCCAAATCCAAACACACCTCAATTTACCTGAACACCGCGCCGCATCGTCAGCTCCCAGTGCCAAAATTGTCGTGATACCCTCTCCAGGAACGCCTGGTCAAGGTCCCAAGAAACGATTGTCATCGAAACACTCATTACCGGAAAGATTCTCTGTTCATGCAACAGGTTCTGGGCTTGTGCCCTGAGGCGGGGTACCAGTCCATTTTCAGTGATAAGACCGTGGCTCGCCTGTGCGACCACAGGGCTTGAAGAGTCCGCTGACCGACCCGTTGCCGACCATCCTCAAACAGTGATGACCTCAGCTGCCTGCTCACGCAGCATATCTCAGCACGTCTGTTGAACTCCTCAGGCTGGAGAGCCCAGCCGACGGCGACGGGAGGAGCTCCCTTGCACGCCCACGTCTCTTCCCCTGTGCTCGTATCCATGCCTTTCCGTCCCACAGGATCCATCATGGCTTCAACAAGCCTTTTGACTCGACCGGCTGTTCCGCCAACGAGCCCCCGTGTCGTTCATCCGGCTCCTTTCCTGAAGATCCTTTCACTCCGTCAAGGGTTCCATGCGGTTCGGGCCCACATCAAATCCTCAAGTGCAGCTCGGTAGAGTAGGAGAAACGATGGCCAAACGAAACTGCTGTGTTGAAACTTCAAAAGGGTAAGTATCAAGTCCAAGAACACGACGACAGCGGCACACATCTTCTAGAGATGCCAATGTTGCTGTGACAGGAAGCTAACGGGCAAGTAGGTCGCAATCTGAGTCTTCCGCTGATATAACCGTTATTGGTAAGATCGATGCTGATCGAGAGCAAAGACACCCCGCTATGGTAGATGCCAAGCTTTTTTATTCAGCAACAGGCTACGGTGGGCCAGTGGGCCAGTGGCAGTCCATCCAGTGGGTATCACCGACGTCGGTTTCAGGGAGCGATGTAAGCTTGATCTCGAATCTAAAACTCTTCTTAACGACAAGCATCAACCCAACAGCCGTGATAGCACTGATAAGGAGGACCGGACTGCCTGGGCATCCATTTTCCAAAGGCTTCATCACGTTGAGCAAGCATCAACCCTCGAATGCCGGTGATCTGGACTGATTCAGAGAGAGGGGCATGAGGGGCAACCTTCAACATCTCGTGTCAAAATCAAATTTACTCCTGCATGCAATTGTCATAATTCAATGTATCTCCGTATTAAAGCACTTCACCAGCGTGGAGCAAAAAAAGTCGTGCGAGTCCATGAGGCCATCATTGAAGTTATATTTCCATCTGCAACGCGTGGCAGCCTGCCGTTGAACGGAGAATTATGCACAACAGCAAATTCTACGCAAGGCCTGATCCAGACGGAAGATGATTTTATGCATGGAAAGTAAAGTGACACAACTGCAATTTTTCGGGGTTGAGCGCGCAGCTCTGAGATGCAAAGGTTCATGCATCCGTCAAGGTGGCGTATCTCCACACTTTGCAACGCTTTGATCTCTCACCAGATCTCGCCCGAATCTTACCTTCATATGTAATGATCTCCGCGTCTCCCAAGTTTCTTCACTCGAATTGTATTTATCCTCCCTTTTATCCAGCACACCGCAAGTGAGATATGTCACTGCGCAACGCCACATGATCAAAGAAGGTCAATGATTGAAGTTGTGCAATACGAATTGGGACATTCTGTGGCGGCTTAGCAACTGCTTTCGGCCACCGCTCTATTGAATAAGATTGCTTTCGTGGGCCTTCTCTCTGCCACAAATGTGCCACAAGAAAGTGATCGCTGCGGCCGCAGTTTTAACGGCCTTCACGGCGTAGCATTCCTATTTTCATCGTTCCAACCTCTGGAATTGAACCCTACAGCCACGAGGTCTTTCTAAGTTTCCAAAAAATCCCGAAACTCAGATCCAGACCCGACCTCACCTCCGTCAGGACCTTCGCACTTGTTTCTTGAGTCCTTGCCCGCCATTCAGGTCGCTGGACGCTGAGCCACAGAAGCTGCCGTTCCAATTCTGGATGAGTGAATACTTGGAAGGTTATAAAAGGAGCAACATAATTCTCCGTAGCTCACATCCATAATTAATGCAGTCTCCGCAGAACGATCAATAAAGGAAACAAAATAAACTTGCATAAACCGTCCGTAGATCACCTCGTCTCCGACAACCTTAGCTATCAAAATACTCTTTTGCCTTTTGCTCTGACTTCATCTCAAGTCTCCATGTGTAATCTGCATTTTCTGCAAGCTGTATAAGACAACATCCGTAGCACAACCGCTGATGATTGATGCAAGAACTTGCATCTCCATCACTTCTTCACCACTTCGCTTACAAAACACTGCTATCGCTTCGAGGTTCAGTATTTGTATCTGCAACTCTACCCGCAGCAGCAGTGTGATAAGACACCTCCCCTGCAAACACAAGGTTCAACCCCCACAGATCATATATAAACCATGTTCATAACGATAGCCAGCCCCTGCCGATATCAGGACTCAGATATAGGGCCGAAGTAACCAGAACCAGGACAGGCACAAGGGCAAGGGCTATGGCTAGGATTTCTGATCGCCTAGAGTGGAAAAGGCTTAGGCTGGTGTGGAGTTGGGTATGTTTGAGAGAAGGGTGTGATTGGAGCCAAGACCTCGGTTCGAAACGAAAGAGGGGGATTGAAACCGTTTGGTGATTGGGGCCGCGGAAGTTTTCGAATCTGCAATCGAAGGGCTAGAAAATTTGGGCCTGGAAGAGTGAAGCGGGCGGGTTTGGGTGAGATGGGGATTGCTTCACATTTTGTGACTGCCGGCATGTGAAATTTGTGGATATTCTTGAGGAAATTGCTGCAGGTCTTGCCTGGGAATTGTGGGTGTGAAGGAACATGAAGTGATTTCTGAAGCTGTGATTGCTAATTTTCTGGGCTTCATGCTGCAGGTACAATCTGGGCAGTCGAAGGATGGATGATTTCCCTTTCAGAGGGTCTCGGGTCTGTGGCTAGAATCCGTGCGATGGACTTCCTCTGTGCTTCTTACCGACGAGATTATCGTCAATGCCTCATTTTCCAGCTCTCCAGCTCCTAGGTTCATCTCAATCAATGATTCGTCATTGCTCCCACGATTTCTGGTGGGGCACGCAGAATCGGAGATGATTTGTATGATGACCGTTCCATTTCCGCGATCCGGTCTACTCTGGATTCGAAAGACGAGAATTAAACAGCTTAAAGGGATAAATTCTACGACTCGTTCAAAAATTCCGCGAAACGCGGTCCAAACAAAAGGATCTTTCCATCCATAAGAATCCCAAGTTTCAAACCGTCACTATCACCGTGTCTCATAATAATCAAAAAAAAGCCTCCCACGGCACGGTGCAAAGAAGCTATATTTATCCTAGCCTTCCCCCAGGTGGTCGGAGTCCGGATCTGCATCCTGGATATTCTTCCCTATAATTAAAATCGAAAATCGATAATATGGTTATCATTTTGCCCGTGGAGGATTGACTGTCTCTTGCTCACTCGCCGTCTTTCGTTTTGTGCGAAGAAATAAATTATGACTCTGAATCTCCGATTCTCAAGACTCGGGTTCCTGTTGCTCAAAATTTGGTTCTGTGCGAACGAATTCGCGAAACTGTGAAAGAGGGGAAGACATGTCTGAGAGTCGCCCATCTTGAGCCCTGAGCACATCGCGGGGAGGGCAGCGGCGCGAACGGGTGAATCTCGCAGCTAATTTTTAGAGATGCCAAGCAATTCAGCTCAAGCTTTAGATGAGTCCCTGCAGGCCGCTGTGTGGGTGCTCGAGCTTTTAAAGTTTCGATCATGATTTCCGACTTCTCCTGCCTGGTACGCCTCAGCACAGGTCTTTTCTCTAAGCTGTCAAGTTTGCTAGTTTTATCTTGCTCTCGGCGCAGGAGTTCGAAAAGGAAAAGGCCCAAATGGGACAGAGGTCGGCTGGCTGAGTGATCCACTTTCCAAGGAGAAACTGAGACTTCTCATCGCGCTACGAGCCGCTGTCAACTGTCGGCGGTTTCACGTTTTTCCAGAACCTTTTCTCCTTCTTCTTTAGGGGCTTCTTTCCTTCCAATCCCGATTCTTGGATTTCTAAGGTCTCGCTTGGAAATGATTGCAAAGCAATATCTGGTGCGGGCAGTTCCTCGGAAGTTTGAAAACTGTTTTTGAGTGATTTTCTGAGGTGCAGCCTCGACACGAGCGAGGCCACGTGCAGGCACGTGCAGATGTTTCAAGCGTGGGGGGATGATGAGGCTCCAGGCAAAAGTGACACCGAAGACATTAACAAGTAAAGGGGTAGTACGCAGATCATTTTTTGATGTCAGGATGGCATCTCTGGCAACGGTGAGCCTAGACATAACAGCTGAAGCTTCGAGTCTGTCGGTTTCTTCAAAAGCCTTCTGGTAGTCTCTGTATCGAGGGCTGTCCGCACACTGTGATCCTCTTTTGGGCTACGACAATTTGGGCAGTTTCATGCATCCTGTGCTTGCGAACCACAACGGGAGAGTACAAAGGTAGGGGAATCCGTATGAGTTTTCGCCTTCAGGGGGCTTCATGGCTGTCTCGTGAGTCATGGTCGTTAGACCCGTCCCTTCACAATGTGCAGTAGCATGCACGCCTAGGCCCTGCTTTTCTCATGTCGAGAATCAATCGTCCCACTAGGCTGATCTCGTGGTGCATTCAGTATCCCGGAAAAACATGAGGGCATTCAGAATATCTCGCCGCACGCACGGAAATATGTATCGTTAGATGAACTTCGATTTCAACGATCCGCATCCAAATGAAGTTCGACTGTTTGAGATTCTCGCCAAGCTTGGGGGAATCCCGTGCTCAGTCTTGAGGCGCAATAAAGTTGAGGCTTGAGAAGAACGGTATCAAAACTTTGAGTCTATATTTAGCAAGCTTCGAATTGTGAAGCTGTTGCAGCAAACCTTGAGTCGATCGAAAGCTTGGAAAATAACGAACAATTGCCGCGATACCCTTTGGCATGTGAAGCTGTGTACTCCGCTTGGAGAAGTTTCAAAGCTCTAGAATGTCAATGAGGTGTCTTCATGCATCGCAGTGGACTCAAAGATTGTGAAATATGGATTGCTCGAAGATGGATGAGAATTGAGGATAGAAGTCACAGAGATTGAAATTGGCGGGGTAACACGATTTGAATTCCGAGCTCCGATGCTTGGACTAACCGCGTTGGGAAGCTACCTTCAACATCAAAAAACACCATCGTTCTTCGATATCCTTCTTGAATTCTTCACAGCCCAGCGCGCAGTGTATGAACCATCTTCTCTCGCTGTCCCGGACGGCCCTCACATCAGCACGCCTCCAGTCAAGAATGCTCGTCCGCACAATGACGACCATCAACATGCCACGTGATCCTACAACGCTGAGCAACTACAACAATTGGAGGACGAAGCATACCATTGCTGACTTTGCAATTGACTTCAAGAAGCAGAGGTTGAGTGGTTCGGTCACGCTGCAGCTTGAATCTATCACAGAAAAGGAATCAGAAGAGATCATCCTCGATACTAGCCACCTCGATATCACTGACATTACTGTCAATGGAAGCAAGAGCGAATGGGTGGTCAAGGACCGATTTGAACCATATGGGTCTCCATTGGTAGTAAAGGTGAGTTGCTATCTTGAGAGCTTGTGTTCTTTGGCACATATTCAATGTTCCTAGCCCTCCTGAGACAATTTACCCCGCTCTTTAAAATACATACTGACTCCCCGATCCAAGGTACCAGGAGGAGCTTCAATAGGTTCGATTGTGGCTGTCAAAATTGCTGTATCGACTACGGACAAGTGCACTTCACTGCAATGGCTACCTCCTGCCCAAACCTCCAACAAGAAGTACCCCTACATGTTCTCTCAAAGCCAGGCAAATCACAACCGATCCATCTTTCCATGCCAAGATACCCCTGATGTAAAGAGTACTTACGATTTCTTGATCCGATCTCCTCTCCCTGTTATTGCGAGTGGATTGTCTACTGGTGCCAAGAACTTTGAGCATGGCAAAGCCGGCGAAACCGGAACTTTACAGTACACCTTTCATCAAGAGATCCCGATCCCATCTTATCTATTCGCGCTCGCCTCTGGAGATATCGCAACAGCCGCCATTGGTTCTCGATCCCTTGTATCAACTGGCCCCGAAGAGTTGAAAGATGCAAAATGGGAGCTTGAAGAAGACATCGAGAAGTTCATTGAGATTGCCGAGAAATTGGTGTTTCCATATAAGTGGACTCAGTATAATGTCTTGATTCTCCCACCCAGTTTCCCGTATGGTGGCATGGAGAATCCAATCTTTACCTTCGCTACGCCAACGATCATCTCTGGTGATCGACAGAATATCGACGTTATTGCTCATGAATTGAGTCACAGTTGGAGTGGAAACTTGGTCACGAATGCCAGTTGGGAGCATATGTGAGTTCCTTTCCTCAACATTCTCGGGACTCCATGTTCCAAACCGAAGTCGGCATCTCATCACGGTTCAACCCCTTCCACTGTCCCGTCAAGACTAGGCCACGAATGCCAGCATGTCCAAGGACTTGTGGGAATACTAACTGTTTTCAGGTGGATCAACGAGGGATGGACTACGTATCTCGAGCGTAGGATCCAAGCCGGTCTCCACGGCGAACCACACCGAGACTTCTCCGCCATCATTGGATGGAAAGCACTTGGTATGCATCTCTGTGCGTCATCTTGAAGATTATTTTTAATTTGCTTGCAGAGGACTCCGTCAACCAATTTGGCCATGATCATGAATTCACAAAGCTCGTCATTGATCTCAAGGGCAAAGACCCGGACGATTCATTCAGCAGTATTCCCTACGAGAAGGTATTTTCCATGATAACCTTGTTTGGCAACCACTTATTGACATGTTCTCAGGGCTTCCACTTCCTCTACTACCTTGAGAAAGTAGTCGGCAAACCATCATTCGACAAGTTCATCCCTCATTACTTCACCAAATGGTCCCGCAAGTCTCTTGACTCATATGACTTCAAAGCCACCTTCCTAGACTTCTTCAAGTCCGACGAAAAGGCTACAAAAGCTCTCAAGGAAGTAGACTGGGATACCTGGTTCTACAAGCCTGGCCTCCCACCCAAGCCAAAGTTCGACACCAGCATGGCAGACGTCTGCTACGCCTTAGCCGAGAAATGGGAATCGAAAGTATGCTCCCATTAACTCTATTGAATGTTCCAACCTCTAATAACATTAGGAATACACCCCACACCCCTCAGACATCCAAGGCTGGACCGCCAACCAAGTAGTTGTCTTCCTCGAAAAAGTCCAATCCTTCAAAACTCCCCTCACCCCAGCCCAATCTCAAACCATGGGAAAGACATACTCCTTCGCTACCTCCCGAAACGTCGAAGTCAGCTCTCGCTATTTCGGCGTCGGTCTTGCAGCCAAAGATAAGACTGTTTATCAACCAACTGCTGATCTGCTTGGAAAGGTTGGGAGAATGAAATTCGTGCGGCCGCTTTATAGGCAGTTGAATGAGGTGGATAGGGAGTTGGCGGTTAAGACTTTTCAGAAGGATAAGGATTTCTATCATCCGATTTGTAGGCAGTTGGTGGAGAAGGATTTGAAGCTTGTTTGAGGTCACGATCTAGCTTTGTGAATCGGAATGACTTGCTTTACGCGGACAATGAAACTTGAGGGACGAGACGAAGATTTTGCATTGGCCGTTGTTAGCTAGACGATAGTTATGACAAATTGTTCTTTGCCGGTCTCGGGGTGTATCCTCGTCTCGGCACAATTTTCTCGAGCAGTGCTTTCTCCAAATTCTTCTAGCGCCGCTCTAAGCTTGACCCATTCGGTATTCCAAGGGCCCGTCGCTATAGTGAGCAAACCTATTCTTTCAAACTCGCCTGTTTTACCACCTGTCGACTGAAGTACAAGTCCGTGTAATTCACCACGCTCTTTCGGGTGCCTGAGAGCGAGACGGGCGGCCACAGGGACAAATACAGCTTCTATATTTGTGGTTTCTTCGATGTCAAAGTTTACATCCTGAAAAATGCCCGTGCCTTTGAGGGATATGCTCAAATGACCCTCGGGATCAATCACAGCGTTCGCCGATAGCATTGTGGAGCAGCGAAGTGTGAGTTTTCCGTCGCTCAGCTGGCCGAATGGATCCTGTGTTGCCGCCGAGACCGTCACATCCAGCACTGTTGAATATAGTTGAAGTCGGTAAAGAGTATAAGGCTTCGCACAACGGATGGCACCGTCAACAGATGCCCAAGACCAAGTAGGTGCTTGGTACGACCCGCCTTTGCGTCTAGGTGGACCTAGCATGAAGGATCTTAGAGTCAGTCCCTAAACTCTTTTAGAACTACGAAGTTGTTGACACGGCCCTCGATCAAATGAGTCAACAATAGAATTGAAGTTTCTGCAACGCTGAAGGCTTCAAGAAAGATGTGGGTCTTTCTGTTGTATTATGCTTACCAATATTTGCCCAACACAAAAGTTCCTCCATTCCCGTACGCCACAATCCAGCAATGTACTCGTCCCCGGAGTCCATTTGCGCTTTGCGAGCGATCCCCGCTAGAGCGACGAGCTTATCACTCTTGTATGTCAATTGAGACTTACTGTATAAATGGAGGATTGTTACCCAGTCTTCTTGAAAGGTTTGTCGGGGGCGTGCTATCTCGCGTTGCACGTCCTTTGGTATCCCATCGGGCAAGTATTCACAGGCGACTTTAGATGCACATTCCCAAAATAGGCCTCCTGAGCCAAAATGGAGTGTCCGATGAGCAAGGAGTCGTTCTTGAAGGGTCCAGGCCCTAGACGAGAGATGGGAGTTCGGTATGGCGTCTTCATACAGTCGACTGGATGCAGCAACAGTGTATACTCGAGTGAGGGGAGACAACGATTGGGATGAAATGCGAGCGACTCCGATGAAATTATCGGGGGTTAGAAACAAGCCCTCACTACCATCTTTGGCGGCGGATGCAGCGATGTTGATGCGCGATCCACCATAAACGGAAGCCATGTAGCCAGCTTCGGTCTCCCAGTCCTGTGTGGAGTCTTCTTGAAGTCAGTGTACTCTTTTACTTTTTCATCATTTTCATTAAAAGCTGATCTGTCAGGGAAAGGATGAGATGCATGTGGTTGTGGACGATAAGAGAGCCTCGGAAGATCCAGTAGAAGGAAGTATTTCGATAATTCAACATACCTTGAATGATACAAAGGGAATCTATCCAAAGATACTGAAGCCCGAGGTTACGGGTAACATGTATAGCGTCCTGGAAAGTCCTCGTAAGAAGATGAATCGGAATGGAATTTTTGAATGATTCAAGTTCTCCCGTCGTGAGTTTGAGGAAGTCCAACCCACCCCAACAGTGACTTAAAGTGGCATAAGCAACATGGCCAGCTAGATTAGCAGTCTCGGCGAGACGCACCGTTTGATCGTCTGGGAGGAACAGTAACCGTGTAGGTAACCGCATGCTATCTGCGGATTTACAGAGAGGATGATCTTGGGTGCAGGCTGCGAGCCATTGTTTCGCCCTATCGATTGGATCTCGGTTCTTTGAATCGGATAATGTAAATAATGTTGAGAAAGAATCTGGTACGGATAGTAAGCCCCTTGTCGCTAAGTAAAACGCAAATAAGAAGCATTAGACCAACCCAACTTGCTGCTCGAGAACACACTAAGAATCGCTACCTTCAATGCTCTCACTTCCGTCAATGCTGCAAATGCTGCCAATGCTAGATCGCCGGTATTCTGATAAGTTAAGCTAATAATTTCGAGTTTGTTATTCCGTACTTGTACAAGAAATAGCGTTGAGGGTTTGCCGAGAAATTCGAGCCTTTGCTCCATCTTCAGGCAGCGATTCCGGTCTATGTGCTGACGAAACAGAGAACACAATCGGCAGCCAGCCTGGCTCGCAGCTAAGAGTTCTTTTATGGTACTCATATGAGCATTTGTATTAATTCCAAGCCTTCGACCGCCACCACCATCGTCGCAAGACCGAGGCCGGGAATCTTGGAATTTCCGGCATGCTTGGCAATACCCGTCTGTTAAGTCTTTCTTATACCCAGGTACGAGCGCCATGATATCCATATCAATCTTGTTGCTATCTAACACCTCGTCTTCAAGTGTATCGTCCTTGTAGTCAAAGGTCAGACAGTTCTGGTACCATGCCTCAAGCTTCTCCAGTCGCTGTGCCGCCAGACCGTCTCGCGCTTCTTCCTCGTCGTTGCCTCGTCGTAGAACGATCTCTGCTCCTCCGGGCCATTTGGCAGTCGAGGCTTGATCCATTTTGGCCTGGGTCACCAGGATTTGGCTTGCACTCAGCGCACTCAGCTCTCAGTAGCATGTGGAGAAAGAACTCAGCGGAGATCTCGCAAGAGAGTTATTCAAAACATTATCTAGAGGCTCGAAGTGATGGCTTCCGTATGAGAGAGCGACGCAAGGCTGGCTAGCCTCCATGAACGCAGGAAAAAGGGAAGGCTATGTGATGTGGTTGTCGCAGATACAGTAACGCGTCAAGAGTCTGAGCCACTTAAGCGAAACGCGCCC
>MU119457.1:0-35658 GCA_014904845.1 Acephala macrosclerotiorum
AACCCTAACCCTAACCCTAACCCTAACCCTAACCCTAACCCTAACCCTAACCCTAAGGATTTTTTTATTTAATATAACGCAGAAACTTAAGACGAGCGATTTAAACAACACGCTATCGACAGTTTAATAGATTAAAATTAAATAGAATCGTTGAATAGTATACTTAAAAACTAGTTTAATTTTTACTCTATTTTCAAGATTTAATACTTCTATAATCTCATTTATAGTTTGAATCTACTGGGCAATTGACTGGATAATATTTCTGGACAATATTTGATTTGATTTAACCCGCGTAAAATAATCGTTTTCACGATATATTACGCGATAGTAGTATACTAACAATTGTTTTATAATAGTAAAATACGTAATTAAAATCGATACATTTTTGAAATATCGGAATTTATTTGTTTTGTTTAAAATCTCAATATAAAATTCGTTCAAAATATTGGTTCGTTATTATATCATTTTCCGGTTTAACGAGATATCGTTGTATAATTAATACGTATCTCTCAAAACAATCTCGATTGCAATTAAAACTCGAGCGAGATTAGAATTCTCGGTATTTTTACTACTTATATCAAACTTTTTTCTCGATGGTAACTTGTACGAATTTCAAATCTTTTTATTTTTTAATGTAATCGTGTAATATAAAAACGTTATCCGTTCGAGTTATAAAACTTTTTTCGACTTAAAATCTTCGAAATCGTAAACGATATTAATTTACTTTTTAATATCTATTTTTACATCTTTATAATTTTTTTTTAATTTTACAAATAATTCTTTTTTTGATTTTATTAATAATATAAAACTTTCGATTGTTTTTTTAATCCCGCTTTTTTCTTTGTTTATTATTACAAAGTAATTAATACGATTTTTCATAGTGAAATACGTTTACAATTTGCACTCTTTCTACGATTGATTATTCTTATGAGACTTTATTTCGATTTTATAATAAGCAGTTTAATATTCTTTTATCTTGGGAAAACGATAAATACTATAATTGTACTACGATTATAAATAATAAACGTTATCATAATTAATTAAATATTTAATCATTTGATACTTGTTTTTCGATCGAGATTTGTATTTTCTTAGTTCGATCATACTCCTCAAGTCGTAACTACTAAAAAACTCTACAATCGTTTTAAACTCGTTTCTCAAAAACCGATATAATTGCGTTCGCAAATATCGCTTTTAATTACACGCTTTTGAGACGACGCAAAACTTGCAAACATAATAAATAGCAATTCTATAAATCGAATTATATAAAAATATAACGAAAGCGCGTTTAAAAACAAAAAAATGTTCGTTTAAAAAGGGTTAAAAAAAGTACTCTTTCTACTTTTTCATCGAAATTTCTTTCACCGAAAAATGTTTTAATTAGCGACGCACGCACTAATCAATGCACGAGTATTCGCACTTTTCATTGAAAAAAAGACTTTACATAAGAAATAGTATAATATTTAATTGCAATTTTTGATTTTATATTTTTATATTTTTATATTTATTTTATATTTGAAATCTCGAATTTTATTAATTGAATTTGTATATTTTTTTTTTTTTATTAAAAATTTAATTATAAAACAACGATCGTAATAAATAATTTTACGATGAACTTTAAATTGATATTTTAACGAAATTAGTATCGCATATATTTGAGTCAATTTATACTCGAATTTGAGCCGCATTCAAACTTATTTGAACGTAACTCTAACGAACTAGTTTGACTTTCTAATTTGATCCCCCTCGGCAAATCGACGCTAATGCGTTATATGGGAAAATGAACTAGTTTGACCTCAAACTCGTTATCTAATTATAGATAGATAGACTTGACATTCCCAGAACCAAACAATAAACGTTACTAGGGTTAGAAACCACATTCGACTCGGATTTCGCTGCTGTCGGAATCGCTGACACGGTGAGCACTGACACGGAGACGGCGCTTGTCGAG
This sequence comes from Acephala macrosclerotiorum, assembly GCA_014904845.1. Taxonomy (NCBI): domain Eukaryota; kingdom Fungi; phylum Ascomycota; class Leotiomycetes; order Helotiales; family Mollisiaceae; genus Acephala; species Acephala macrosclerotiorum. The sequence goes on from MU119457.1 coordinate 1,952, forward strand.
GTAGTTGTGTTTGTAGTCCTCTCTGAGGTAGGTGCATTGCTTGAGGTTACCGCAGTCACGACCACCGTCGAGGGCGCTATTTCTGTATAACTTGCATCTTCTTGCGTGGATGTAATCGTCTTCGGGACTACAGAAGAAGACCGGGTCTAACTCGCTTTGATCGGTATAGAACTCGCTGAGGAGGCTGGAAGGTAACAAGAGTCGTCGTGCATATTGCAAGTGGAGCCATGAGGACAGTAATAGTTATTCAATCCACTGGCTCCTGAGCAGAGGACACTTTGTAAAGGCAACTGTATGTCACGAGATATCAGCATAATGTGTACAAGACAGGTTAGAGTTCTTGCAGCGGGTCCCGTCCCACAGAGTGTGGGATCACTAACGTCGCAACACTGTTCTTGAGAAGTTCCCTGGCCAACGTAGGAAGATATGAGATCGCAGCAGCCTCCAGCGCAGCAATCAGTTCCAAGAGCACAGCACTTAGAGTAGTCCTTAGCCGTGCATGCGGCATAGATGACTTGACAGTTTGGATTGGTGCAGTCGAATGTCTGGTCAGGAGGAACGGACTGAGAGCAAACGAGACAGAAATGAAACAGAAGGAGGCCAAGCCAGATTGTAAACATTTTGACTGCGAGTGTGGTATGTTTAAGGAGCAGCAGTGTTTCGTCGTGCTGGAAGGATCGATGAAAAGATATGAAACGCGACAGAGTATATATAAATGGGGCCTGGGAGCTCTTTATTTGCACGGCTTCGCAGTTCATAAGCCCGAATTTGATCAAGCATATCGGTTGGTACCAAGTCTTTGACTCACAATGCTAGTCTCGAACATGTTACCAGGCTGGGTACGAAGTGCAGGTACATGCTTGTATGCAAATTCAGGACTCCGTATGGTTACATAACGAACGGGACACTTGAGAAGTATGTTCAGCTCGTCTTGGTATGTACTGCAATGGCGACAGCTTTGTCGTGGGCTTGCGGTGGCGTACCCCTCTCCAACATATCAATCGCGTCACGAGGCTGGAACATTGGGACGAATATAGAAAATTAAGGCGAAATGTACGGTAGGGATACAGATGCACTTTGCACGAAATTGACATCGAAAATGCACCAATTGAGAAGCCGGAGAGCCAGCCATGAAGAAATTGTGGCACCCACACTTAGGATGCCCGTTCGAGATCCTGATAACGATTCCAGGGGACGAAGAATGAGCTCAGATAGAAATCAGATGTTGAGATGAAGATTTGAAAGCGTACTTGGGAGCTTTTGCTGGTTCTTCAAAGATGTCGTTGATATGGATGAAAAGTTGAAGAGACGGTGTCACCTAGGTTGCCTCCCTGTCAGCCACTAAACTTATAGCGTGTTTGGGCGTCTTAGCGAGCCCAGCTCTTCGCAATTTCAAACTTTTCTAGCGACAACATCATCAACAAAAGTCATCGAAAGCCGCACTCATCGATTGAATATCATGGCCTCATGTTGACACCCTTGCGATGACAGTTCAGAATGTCCGCTCCTATTTATCTTCTGCACCGGAGTCACAGCCGCTTACCAACATGGAGGCAACGGAAGTGTCGCAAATTGGCTTGCGTTTGCCCATGAGAAACGCCGCATCGACCTCATCACACCAGGAATTGATCAATATCGCTATTCAACGAGCTTCAGATACTCGCCAAGAATTGGAACTACTGTTTGATGATACGGAGTCAAACATGATTCCAGCGTTGCCCCTTCAGACGCTGTTAGAATGTGGCAAACCAGTCATCAAGCTTCTCGTTCAAGTTGCAGGAATAATTCAAAGTTGCAAAGGCGATTTTTATCTTGTCATCGCGCGACTGGAAGATCTGATCGCTTTGGCAACAGAGAAGTTATACGCGTTTCCTTTCAAAGATGTTCCAGCCTGTTGGAGAGCTCTTTTCAGGGAAGCAAGTGTGCTGAAAGTTTCAGCATTGTCCGTCAAAGCCGTCTGGATACAAAACAGCGCGGAACAGAAAGCTTCTCATGCCTGTTTGAGCGAAAGCGAGCTCGACGAGATTGTCAAAACCATTGACATGGCGCTCATCATGGCGGGACCTCCTTCGTCAGATGCTGGACAAGCAGAAATTTCAACACTCTTCAGACTTTTGCAGGATATTAATGATGCTTCTCACCATCTTGGGGAGCCAGCAGCCAAAAGACAAAAACTCAGTTCTGATTCCAGGGCCTACCAAGATACTTTCCCCAAAACCACCGTGTTCACTCCACCCATATCGAGACCTCTTCCTCGTATAACCGCACCATCATTCGATCAATTCGAGAAGCACATGTTTCACCCCCAGAACACGGATCTCGGACCAGAACCTCTCATTCTCGCAGGAACCCTGGACCATTGGCCTGCACGCAACGAGCGATCGTGGAATAGACCTTCCTACCTCATGTCGAAGACTATTGGTGGACGACGTCTAGTTCCTATTGAGCTTGGCCGAAGCTACGTCGATGAGGGATGGGGACAGAAAATCATCTCATTCAGACAATTCATGGAGCAGTACATCCTTCATCGCCATGCTCCGGCAGCGCTCGCAACTGGTTACCTAGCCCAGCATGATCTTTTCGCTCAGATTCCATCACTCAGACAAGATATTTCCATCCCAGATTACTGCTACACGAGTCCACCTCCACCGCATACGTCGTCGCCGTTGGGGGAGAAACATTCCAAGAATCCTCAACTTGATGAGCCGCTGCTCAATGCATGGTTTGGTCCAGCTGGAACGATCAGTCCTCTCCATGTGGATCCATATCACAACATTCTTACTCAAGTAGTCGGAAAGAAGTACATCAGATTATATGCTCCAAGAGAGAGTCCCAAGTTATATGCAAGGGGGGTTGAAGATGGAGGGGTTGACATGGTGAACACGAGCGCCCTGGACATTGGTGTTCTTGCTGGCTGGGATGGAACGGAGGATGAGCAGTCAGAGGCTCATAAACAATTTCCTCTATTCAGAGATGCCGAATACGTGGATTGTGTGTTGAAAGGAGGAGAATGTCTCTACATTCCCGTGGGATGGTGGCATTACGTTCGGAGCTTGAGTGTCTCCTTTTCTGTAAGCTTTTGGTGGAATTGATCAAGGTCACTTCATCTTTTTCGAGAGAATCCAATTTCCCAAAAATGGTAGGATATTCCTCTGTCCAGCAAGGAATCACAGAAGCCACAGCACCAAACAGCGGGTAGCACGTGAAGAGCCTTGCCGAAATATCCTTGCAGTGCGAACAGCATCCCTCATAAGGTTAGACTCGCGCCCCTCAGCCACGATCAGCACCCCACCCCCGTCAACCCGTTTGTTGGATAACCCTCACTTTTCAGCAGCTTTCAATCATTTTAACACAAGGTAAGCACGGCATTGGCTCGACTGTCTCTTGATTCGGGACGACCGTGCAGTGTACAGGGCTGATTCTCGTGCGACATTTCTCTGAGTGACGTATGCGCCCTGCCCTAGCTACTTCGCCTCAAAGCCATCTTCTGATGGTGCCGATAACCCCCCAAAAGCTTGTTGACAGACGCGATAAAGCCCACACGACAACCGTTGGGGAAATCTGAATCAAAAGGAGTCGAGATTGTTGCATTTGGCGCTCATTACGAGTCACCATGGTGTACTGTGGGAAACCTTCGAAAGGTTGCAAAACGTGCAGGGACAAGAAGACTCGAGTAGGTGGCACCTCTTGAACAGACCCAAAGTCATTTCAACGACTATGCCAAGAACCGGGCTGACAAGCTTCAGTGTGACAAACAAACCCCATCATGCGGTCAATGTATTCGAGCAAATCGTCCTTGCCCGGGGTACAGAAGCCAGACAGATCTCATGTTCCGGAATGAGAGCGACTCTGTCATCGAAAAAGCGAAAACACGCGGGAAGTCGAAGTCGAAGACAAAATCCCCTCCGAAAGCTGAGACTTTACCTTTCGAATCCACGCAAGAGTTCGACGAAATCATCAGTATCAAGACGCTAGAAACCAAAGTTACAGAGATCCCAACATGGGATCTTGCGTCGAATCAAGTCTTGTTTTTCCAGCCGATGCTGTCCAATCGCACGATGTCCCCATCCCTCAAAGAACGCGGTCTTGCTTACTTCAACACCCTCTCGCCGACTTGGCTTCGCGACGCCACTTTATTGGACAATATCAGCCAAACGAACGCAGACGATCACCTCCTGGCCAGCATGAGTGCCGTCGGACTAGCCAGCTTCTCAAATTCAGTGCATGCTCCCGAGCTCATGGTACTAGCGCGCAAAGACTATGTGCATGCACTGCAGTTGACGAACACGGCCTTGCGATCGCCTAAGGAGGCAAAGAAAGACAGCACACTATTTGCTGTCATGATCTTGGGTATCTATGAAACAATCACTGGCAACAATGAACGATCGTTGGCTGCTTGGACCGAACACATCAACGGCGCAGCGACGCTGGTTAAATTGAGAGGTCGAGATCAATTCAAAACGCCAGTAGGGAAGAGCATGTTTATGCAAGTCACGTCGAGTCTTATGTTGAGCTGCGTGCAGCGCACGGTAGCCATGCCCCAACACATCTTAGATCTCCGAAACGAAGCAGCAAATTTCGGCGGGGTGGATCCCAACAATCAAGGCTTTCGACTCTCTAGTGTGATTATCGACTTCACAATTTTCCGATCCGATGTTCGAGATTGCAAGATTGTCGGTCCGAGGGCGATAATCGAAGCTGCATTGGAGATTGACAGCAGATTCACAGCTGTTTTCGACGATCTTCCCGAGGATTGGAAATATGAGACGATATACACAGATAAGACCCCACATCTGATATGGAACGGCAGCTGCCATGTCTACAAAGAGAGGTGGATCGGACATATCTACAATGGAATGCGCACATGCAGGATTTTGCTCCACGAGATTGTCAGAGACCAGCTACTTGCTGCTTCGACTGCAATGACACCCATATTCTCCACCTCGGAAATCATAATGCAAGGCGAAGCCTCGGTGGCCATTATGCTTGAGATGCAGGCTCAAATCTTAGCAAGCATACCCCATACCAACCCATCGTTGAATACCACATCGGGTCTTCTAGAAGGGTCTCGGACCTACTTCATTCTCTGGCCTCTCTACCTTGTTGGCGCGATGGACTTGACGACCGAACCAGTTCGAAAATGGGCCATTGCTCGACTTAGGCACATTGGAGAAAGTGTTGGGATCAGACAAGCTTTTGTGGTTGCTGATTACTTGGAGAGTAATACACATATCTTGGTTTGGGATACGAAGCCAAATCCACGACATTGGAAGGACGCTCTGTCGGATGGAGAGCCGGTTTGGGAAGAAGCGTCGCCGGAGTTCAGGGACAGTAGAGGGCAGTGGCGAAAGAAGGTGATTAGAGATGGTGAAGGCAAGGAACTTTTCCACTACCACGTGCAGGAAGGCGTCATACCAATCTCAACATAAGAACTGGCTTGCTCGCATATTACAATTGGGAAGCTAAGCCTCGATAATGTTGACTGCATCTCTTTATTGGTCCAATCACCACAAGCTTCGAAACAACTGGACTCCTTCCAATGCAAGGCTTCACCAAAGGCATAATCTACTCTCCGACAACCCTCGAAGTCTCCAAACTCGGACCGTCTCTCATCAACATGTGCAGCGTCTCGATCGAGAAATCTTCCTGCGGATGCTGCAAAGCGGGATACCAAAAAAATTTCTGCACCTACGCCTACAACATTATGAGTCTATTCCACTCGATGCTCCTGGCTGGAGTTAGCCTGATGTTCATTTTCCAATATATGACGAGAAGAGGATTGGGGTTGTGGTTTTGAGTAAGCGAGTCCGAATTGTTGAAGGGTAGAGGGTCATGTGGATTTTGGGAGGTATGTGTACAAATGACACTTGAGGACTTGGTAGCTCCAAAGTACAAGGTCTCGAGCAGTCATCTTCACAATCCACGACTTCTTTTCGGACACCCGCAATTTCGTCTCGCCGTTACCTAGTGGGAATGCAGCTTTTATTGGCTGTTGAGTACGAGCCCCTACCGATGCCAAGTGGCAGACCAGTTAGGAACGGGCCGCTCGATATAGAACGCGATACCCTCGCATTTACAGGGCACGTGTTTCTGTGATGATGCTGCAAAGTTGGGGGCGGCGAGTGTTGATTGGTAGAAATGGCTGCGGCGAGGAGTTTCCCCCATGCGATGAGGTTGTGATTTCAACGTGCGCATGTACGTCGATACTACCCCGTCACCACGCCGCACAGACATGGTGAGAGGTATATGAATCAAGAAAGGAAATTTTGCATCTATTGTTTTATTCTTCTCCTTGATGTGTCCGTTGAATAGCTTTTATTTTCCTTTCCTTCTGTGCCCTTGTGGACTGCGCGGAAAATGTCCCACATCGCTCCTTCCTCGAGCTCGAACATTTCTTCAATAACAAGGAAACCGTTACCTCCAGTCTATACACCCATCCCTCGGCCAGTCAATCGCGCTGTCGATTCACGGGCGGAAAGTCAAAAGGAAGGTAACGCGATTAATGCGAAATGGAGGATAGGATGGAAGACGCCGTTGACAATGGTTGCGACCTACGTTCTCGGTATGTGGTTGCTTTCCAGTACACTTCAATACTAACCATGATCCAGCTCTGCTCCTTTCAATCACTCATTTATCGATATTTCTGTTCCTCAACAACCTCTTGAGAACTACCAACAATCTTGCGTCACCACCGCCTCCACTATTCTTGCGTCGACGTTCGCACTCGGTTTGCAAGCAGCCCTGGGCATTGCGTTCGCCCAAAAACTTTGGAATATGCTTCGAAAGTCTGCCCGAAGAGTTCAAATGGTCGAGGACCTCTTCACCTTGCGAAGTACCCTTTTCTGCTGTTCAAATGGGCTGTTTTGCGAAATGCTCCTGTGCTTTCAATCTTCGTTCTTGCGATTTGGGGACTTCAAGTTGTCGCGAATTTCCCTCCAGGTGCATTGACAGTTGTCTTGCAACCTCAAATCACCAACTCAACCGCAACAGCGATAGCGCTCAAGACTGCTGCTGGTGGGGTCAGTACCGACGAAACCATGAACACAGCAGTCGCCATTATGGACCCAATGCAATATGGCAACGATTTTAGCATCATAGGTTTAGAACATAAGTACGTGTGATTCCGACCCGAAAATTTACAAAAATCTAACACGATGCAGGCTAGTCAGCAGATACAATATTAGAGCCCGACGCGCCGCAGTTCTCCGGTCGGCCTCGCATGCTATGATATCCAATTCTATTACCACTTCACCATCACCATGTAGATTGAACTGCACATATACTCTTGAATTCCCCGGCCCTTATCTTCTCTGCGGCGATCCGCAGACCGCAAACTCTTCGGTTGGCTGGAATGGAGACTCGTTCCCGACATATATTGGGCTGTGGGTCAATCCAATGAGCGACATCATTAAGCCATACGACTATCAGTACAGTCACCTCCGTTAAGTTCCCGTGATTTGCCGTTTTACCACCAAAAGTTACAGGTAACACTTCAAAGTTTACCCACATCTCCGCCTAATTACTAGATATCTGAGTCGCGAGATCTTTTAATTAGAGCATTACGCATATTTCTTCTAAGTTTTAATAAAGTGGCAAGTAGATTCCCGGTAAATTTTGGACTAGTAATAAAAGAATTGAGTAAAATGATGCAATTCGCTAATAAACTCGCTTAAATATTGCATTCTCTGAGTTTAACACTTTACTTCTCTATTAACACGTTAAATGAAATACAATCCGAGGAAGCAATTTAATTAGAATTGTTCGAAATACTTGGGATTTTAATTTTTGTGTATTTTTAAAAGGTGGTTATTGTAATGCGCAGCGTGGAATAAGGCGAGTTTTGGTGTAAAAACAGCAAATCACGGGAACTTTATGCTAGTTACTGTACAACCTCACCTACAAACGTCAAGCTGAAGTCACTTCCGTCGCAAATTTCAATATCACAATCCTGCGTCCTAGGCTGCTCGCGAAAAAACCATGGGGGAGAAAACCCCACGCTGCCCCCACCCCATGGGAAGATATGGGTGGAGTTTTTTTTGAAAGTCCCCCAGGTTCCCCCATGGAGCACCGCTATTGCATAAAACGCATAAAATCCATAAAACCTGCATAATTGACGTATAAATTATAGAATTGTGCAAGTTTTATGCATTTGATGCAATATGGGGCTCCTCAAACCACCACGGGGGACCCGTGGGTGGAGGGAATATCTTGAAACCCCACACCATGGGTCCCCCACGAGCAGCCTACTGCGTCCACTCGCAGCAATGCCAATTTCGGGGCACATGGCCACGGAAACCACCTTCTTTACATGCAGGCCTGGTCAAGTTACGTACAAGGTCAATGTCACTTACATCAATGGAGCCCAGGGTTTCAATGTCAGCATCGACCCAACCACTATTCGACAGCTGACAGATGTCACACAAAACATCACCTTCGAGGCTTGTGCCATAGGATGTACTTGCTGCGGCAAACCAGGGTGCAATTGCCTTGTTCCAGCTGACTGGTCAACAAAGAACCCCATCGCATGGACAAATGCCAATCTCAAATGGCTGAGCGACATCAACAACATGGCTATCATTGAATCCATGACCCTTGCTCTGGAAGGACAGTACAACGTCGCTATCCAGGATCCAAGGTCCACCTATATCAATTACACAGACATTTCGGGGAAGGTCCTCAACATCAGCCAAATAATCACAATCGACGAGACCTCAGGCGGGGACGACATTTATGGAGCGATTGCCGTCGAAGACATAACCGGACCACGAAACGGAACAATTATTGGAAGCACAAAACTCAACACACTCTACAACGCATATAACAACACCGTAGGTCCGAATATTGTTATCAACCAAGACAACCTCAACGAAATGCTTCAAAATGTCACGTTGTCACTAATGAACAACTTTGGACTCTGGACAACGAATGTAACAGCAACACAATCAACGCTACAGAACTTCTACTCTTTTCCCCAGAAGTTGAATCTTCTGCTACCGTATTATATCAGTCTGTTGGTTGCGCTTCCCTTGTTGGTGACTGGAGCGTGGGTTTTGAGGGATAATGGGGTGAGTGCCACGGACGGTGGGTTCTTGCAGATTTTGACGACGACGAGCGCAAGTGTGAGGCTGCGTCGTGTTGCGGTGGCGGGGTCTTCGGGTGGGGAGGAGAATGTACCCAAGAGTTTGAAGGAGCTGGAGGTTATGTATGGACTATTAGATGATGAGAATGGGCGGAGATGTGTGGGGTTTGGGCTGGCCGATGAGGTTGTGAGGGTTGAAAGAGGAGCAAGGAGTATGAATATAGAGATGGTTCGACTGCCAGATGCTGGTCGTGAGAGCGGAGAGGGCTCAGAGGCTAGTGCCAGTGGTAATGAGGCTAGCGGTAGATCGTAAGGAGGCGTCAAGATTCGCAATTCTCAGAGACAATCACTCAGCCTCAATCCCATGAAGCCATCCATTTGCCAAGAGCACCCAAGAGCACCCAAAAGCACCGATGCAGAACTAAGATTTTACCGCTAGACGAAAACTCTTGATGTCCAACCATTGCAGGTGCGGCTGCACGAATCAACATATTTGCCCCTGGTTTGTGAGAAGTTCTAAATCATTGGTCACTGTTCACAAGCAGCTAGAAATTTGCGTGAAGACAAGCTAATATGGGCGCTAAAAGCATGCCAAGTGGAGCGTCACCAACATCGACCTCCTACGTCCACCTAGATATTTACAACTTTCTCATCTAAATCTCTGACCTTGTCGACTCTTAACCAGGATCTCATGAAGCGCAACCACAATCTTACGCTTGATGAATTCTCCGAATCGTGGTACAAAGATCGCGGTACTCTCATTGTGCCATATTTCCTTCACTCCGGGGTAACATATTATGCTCAGGTATGCCTCTTCTGTCCCTTCTTCCCTATTCTCTCTGATCCGCTCACACATCCGTAGATCCACGCACCCCTCTCAACCTCCTCAACAGATATAAACATCGGTGAATGTACCCCCCCTTAACCCTTACTTACAGTACCCCGCCGATTATCCTAAGCGAGAACTCACAACCACTAGGGTCCGGCATAGCAGAAATGCCTATGGAAGATATGCTCAAGATCCGGGCTCCTTCGACTCCAGCACCGAAATGGAAACAAGAATATTACAATGAAGTTTTTTTTTTTTTTTTTTTTGAAAGATGAGATAAGATTACTGGATGTACTTGGTTAAGAATACGTCAAGCAGGTGGGCTGGAGGAGGTGAGGGTAAGAGGAGGTTTCTGATCAAGGATGGGAAGGCGGTCTTTGATGTTTCGGAGAAAGCGTGGGGGGTTTGGAGGAGCTATGAAAAAACTCAAGAGGGAGAGGGGAAGCGAATGCGCAATATTAAAGCCAGGAAGGAAGGCTGCGCGAACGAGGGGTTGGCCGCCTGCGCGATGAGTGCGTTTCTCAATTTCTTTGCATGCCACTTTTCGGGATTTGGTCTGCGCTTCTGCGTCGGATTGATCTAACAAATACCAGCCGTATACACATCTGAATTTTCCCATATAATAACAAGCAGCGTGACTCATTGACTTTCCTATCATCCACCCCCCTCAATCAAACTTGATATACTTCTTTGCACTTTTCGGCTTGAAGACCTCGTCCTCCTTTTCAACCTGCCAAACATAGACCTGCCTCCAAGGCTTGCTCTCCTCCAACACACATTCACCCTGTCTTCCCAACATCTTGTCAAGCATCCTTCTCGTCTCCACCATGCTTCTGAAATAGTCCGTCGTAGAGACATTGTAATGCGATATGTTGAACGCCTGCTCTCTCTGTCTCACCTTCCTCTTCAAGGATTTGACAATAAGTGTAACTTTCTTCAGCTTTTTGAGTGGTGGAATGATGGTATGGATGGTGAGGCCGAGACCGACTTTGGAGGAAACATCCAAGGTTAGCGTTTCCAGGTTCGGAGCGTGCAGTGCCGCAAGAGTACTGCAAACTTGGACTTCCTCTCTGCGGAAAGTTTAGCGTCAACATTTAACTTCCAAGATGCGCCAATTAACCTACGATACAAGGATCCTAGCATGTCTCAGCAGGTCCAACTCGCCGTCCTGCAACCCCTCCCTTGTATTCATCTTACTGTCCAACAACGAGAATTTGAAAACACTCGTCTCGCACCAAGCTTTCCTCGCTTCCACATACATTGTGCTGTATTCCTTCATCGCCCACAACAATCTAGGTTTATTCCCTGCATTCGCCCCGAAAACAAACCGGTATATCATGTCCCTCAATTCAGGCGGCAGATCACCGAATCGGAACGGCTTATTCTTCTTTGCTTTCTCCGCCAGCGCTCTTCTCTTTTGGACTTCTTTATTCGCGTCTTTTGCCTTCTTAGACTGCGCCTTTACAATAGCTGCGTGTTTGGAAAGTCTCTTCAGCTGGCTCGCATATTCATCATGTGATTCCGTCGTGGAAGTCGTCTCTTGGTCTTGGACTGGCTTCCTGCGCTCGAGGATTTGTGTGAGGCGGTCGTCGATAGAGGGAATCTCGAATGGTAAACTCTCTCTTGCGTTCGCGGTCTCGAGTCGCTCATTGGGCAGAAAGGAAAGTTTCTTGGGCAATTGGGAGAGTCCCGCCTTCCATTTTTCGTAGTCCACGGCCGATTTTGGCTGCGCTTCCTTCGCCCGACTATGTCGTACTCGTTTCTTCGACGGTTTCTCTATAGTTTGAGACATTGTACTGCGCTGATTCTTCGCAATTGTTGTTCTGGTGAGAGAAATGTTTGGGGAGAAGAGGTCGTCGTCGTAGAAATTCTTTTAGTGTGCGGCCATATGACTCAGACTTCGGGTCTTCACATCAGGGTCACTTTCGAGATCTAAAAAGCCGTTGAGACTAAATTAGTACTATAAATCTGGACTGACATTTACTTGAAATAGCGGTAACATCGTTATGATACTTTTGGTCGCGATTGAAACCAATTATTTTTCTTTAGCTCCAGGGACCTCCCGCTGGCGTACCAGGGCGAGCACAGCAGTACCTTGACTTCTTTGGGCTATTGATGGGAGAGCCATGGGTCTACCGGTGCTGTTGATATATGAAAGCAATGATTTGCCCAGACTTGCTAAACTCGAATTTTATCTACACATCCTCTCAATATCAAGGTTATCCAGCCATTCTTAGCACAACTTAGATTATCATGGGTATGTAATCTGATGGGAATTTGCCTTCAGAGAACATGTTAGAGATTGTCAAAGTTTATTTCACGATAATGGGGTAATGGGAAGTAATTACCACAATCGTTTAGATCTGATAAAGGAGTTCTATATTTCGCGAAGTCCCGTCACGAACAATGGCCTTACCTGCCACAGGTCCTATGTGATCTAGCGGCATTGAGATACATAATCTACAGCACCGGAATCCCCAGATGAGGATCGTAACAAACTGAAAAGAACCGATTCTCACTTTCACGCGCGGCGGCAAGGTCATGCGCGCAGTGAATCCAACCATATTTCGGCGTCGGAGCAAACGGGTCGAGAGAACAGGCGACTCTCCAGCTTCTGTGGACAATGTGTAATACGTGAGAGTGAGGGGGTAGTCGTTGAAATCTCCTCCGGGATGCAGGTCGCCTGGTTCGTCGAAAGGCATGTTGCTGGATGGCGCTAGCGGCAGGGTGGAGTTTGTTGGGGCGTCGTTTGGGGTATTGATAGCTATAAGTCGAAAGGGGCCCGGGAAGGTCCCCTCTAAGATGTAGTCAGTGCACCCGGAGCTTGCTGATTAAATGGTAGTCTCACCAACCCTTTCGTGGAGAAGGTGGAGAGTCGACACAATAAAGCCAAGATACTTCATTGGGGTCTTTCTGTAGGGTGCTGCCATGGAAAGCCTGAATGCTTGGGATTGGAGCGAGAATGCGAATGGTTTCTGGATTTCTAGGACCCAAATACAGGCATTATATGGGAACATCAGGAGTACGGGCCTGACAGAAACGTAGGACACGTCCAAGAAAGACGATTCCGTGTCTAGTCGAGTCGTATCAAAACTAAACGATCATTGTAAGCTTGGATACTACCATTCGGATAAGAAAATGGAAGACCAACGATGGTAAACAGATACGAGAGGGGGGAATACAAGATCACCCAGCGACATGAAATAGTCTCGAAAGACATCTCAACTGTGCGATCTCGAGGCTGCCAGCCTACTATAAATTGGTACCGCACCGCTCATGGAGTTCTCCGCATTCCATCGCGTCAAAGTCCAATCCTGGTCTGAACAGGATCCCATACCGCTTTCACCCTTTCTACCAATCTAGGGCCGCCAATCGTAGCCAAGGAGTTCTTCCTCGAGACTTTCAAAAAGCGAGGTTTCCGCATTCTTTTTTCTGTAATGGGGTCGTATTGGAAGATCGTGAACATGACGCTCCTCATATTTCCATGAACGAGCATCAGACCGAACCCTGCCGGCGCTTCCTCGAAGGTCTCCTCTCGAGCCCTCCTTCTATACTTCGACAGTGTCTCTTTGGTCCTCCGTAGAAACCCTAAGAATCTCTCTTTTATCTTTGAATCCACTTCTGGCCCTCCTACCTCGGAAATCCAACTCTCGGCTGTGTCTCGGAGCAGCCCCAAAGTTAAAGTTTGCTTGCCCGTTTGCAACAATATAGGTCCCATAGAAGGCCCTCTGGAAGGTGCCGCGAATAACCAACGGTGAACGTCGAATGGGTGTGTTTTGAATAAAAGCACGTCTTTCCATCTTCCTTCAGCGGTCTTCCTGGCTTCCGTAATGGAAGATCAGAAACAGTAATAGGGTGCGAGGCCGATCTCTCCTATGCTGAACTCCCTGATTTGTATCGCCGGCGAAACGGCTACCAGCCAATCATTCAGGACAAGTATCGTTAAATCTTGGCTCTTCTTCACCGTAAATAGCAGCGACAGGACGAATATACAACGCGACTTGAAGAGCCAAAGATGGATTCGATATCAGGCGCTCCCAAACTCTGCACACCTTCCCAGCAGATCTTAGAAGAGTTGCAGGCGATAGTTAGGATAGTATCAAATCTACTAATTCGGGAGTTCCGAGAATTTGCCTTGTTGCTGTCCTCTGTATCCCGTTGTCCAAAGCTATCGTTGGTCTCATGATCGATAAGAGCTAGTGGCCATGGAGATCTCGGGCCACTCTGCTGTACGATAGAGTGAGAAGACATCCTTAAGTTTATATCATTCACTCTTGGAAGCTGGAGGAGACTCTCGATGGCTCAAGAGCCAACGGACTGAGGACTTGCTCGTTGACGTTCCTCGCCAAGAGTTGTGGGTATGGATGTGGTGCTGGTGGTGCAAGAGATGACCGGGTTGGGGTCGCAGGCTCTCTGCATCGTGCACCATAGGCATGTGGTAAGTAGCTTCGTATTGTGCAGTATACAGAAGCATTGAACGATTCTTGTTGTGTTCGAAGGGATACGTTGTTATCGACGTTGTGGAACCAGTTACACTAATTTCCGAATCTGGAACATCAGCCACTCCGCCACTTCATCGTGTCTTCGCGTTTCCCAAACGGCATGACAACATCATCGCCTTACTTCACCATGCTCTCGATCTAGCCCTACTTCTGCCCTTAGACATCAAGGCTAACTTGAAATCAATTGATGTATTCAGCATGGCTACGAGAGCTCAACACCCCACTTGCTGGCTCCTTGAGCGTCTACCTCCCGAAGTTCGCAACCTCATCTGGTGTAGCCTTTTCAGATCGACTGCTGGAAGTGTCATCCTTGGTTTAGGCTACAAGCAACATTACAAGCACATGGTGATGGATGAATATTGCTGTTGGAATGATGATGGAGGGAATCTTCAACAGCCTAGAGACACGGTTAAAACAGGTGATTGGCACATCGGGTTCTCCATGTACAGAACCTGCAAACAGATTTATACAGAGACCAGAGGCTTAGTGGGGAAACTGAATACGCTGGTTCTGGATCCCGGTGAATGGACACTTGATTTGGGCGAGTTCGACCTTAAGCAACTTATTCACGTGGACCTCAACATTGACCTTAGGCGTGGGTACGAAATCGAAGCTGCTGCTGAAGCACTCCAAAAGCTCGGAAAGCTGGCCACTACTGGAAGGCTGCGGATATTGACCTTGAGCCCTGCCGGAGGACTTCTGAGCGTAATAGGTCTGGGCGAGTTGAGGCACGGTACACTTAGCCTTATGAGCCGTATTTCGAGGCCCAAGCTGGCTAGTTCCAGAGATGGCTAGAACTCCTACGTGAAGCCGGCGCTAACAAGGACTTGGAAGACAGAAAGATCCTCATTGTTACGGGATGGCGTTTCTTGTCCGCTGAGAATCAATGGCGGGTTGTACGTTCGCTGGCCACATCCGGATTCCAGCACGTGTTGGATGCCTTCAAAGATATGCATGATGCGTTTGGAGGGGAGATTTGGCAAGATGGGGCATTATGCTTTAAAGATGGTATGGGGATTTCGCAGCTTTTTAGGCTCTCGCCAGTTGTTGGGGAAGAGTTCGATAGGAGAGAGGAGGAGAAGATAGGTCGAAGGAATCGGAGGCGTGAGAAGCGACGATTGGGCGAATCATATTCCGACAGCGATTTTTGGACGGGGACTGTGATAGCGACGCATTCGAGAATTCAGATGAAGGTTCATATGTCTCGTTGGGCGGAGAGATTCCGGAAGAGTTCGACCCAGGCTCAGAATCGGATCACGAAGAGGTTTACAATGTCGACTAAAATGGAGAGCTTGATGCAGACGTAAAAAAGTAAGACAGTAAAGACGGTGAAGTAAAAGGGCCTGAGAAGCTAGACTGCCCTTCGATGGTGACCCGAACTATTCCGGCCCTATTAGTTGTGGTTATCCAGCGTATGCGTAATTGAGGAAAAGTTGGAAGCGGAGATATCTATTGAAAAGGGTAAAGCCCACGTAATAAAGATACTTTCTTATAAGATTGGTAAAGTAATATATAATTTTTTTACGATTCTAAAATTTTTAATATTATTTTTTTATTGATAAATTAATTTCGATTTTTATATTTAATAAATTCTTTTAATAGCGACATCGAATTAAAATGTCTAGCTAATTGAATAGGTCTGGTAATAATATGCCGCGCTCCCATCCGGAAGCGGGTTCATCTGGCTAGGACCCGCCTCAAACCCTGCGCCGAAAGATTGATCCCACCAAAAGTCAACTCCATCGACATCCATCCTAGTGGCAAGATACCCTCCCGTATCCCCAAAGCCATCCATACTCTGCCCCGCTCCCAACCTTGCCTCCAGTGGTGCATGGCCCATACCCGCAGGGTTTCCCTGCGCCTAATATTCCTCCGCTACAGCTCTCATCGTTACGAACCCGGTGGACATCGTACTAAAGCTCGGCCGGGTGTTTTTGAGGTTGCTTGTAAAGGATGGGGCGTATGCTGGAGTGTCTTGTGTAAATGGAGATTGTGACTGCGGACTAGGAGTATGATTATGCTGTTGATGTGGTAAAATGAAGGTCCTAGCATCAGGGTTGGCTTTGTGTAGCTCTGGATCATCTGTAATTCGCTGTACTGAGTTAGTTCTCTCCACAGTCCCTGCCACGCTCATGCTGGGGGGCGATGGTGTGTTCTGCGCTGATGGTCTCCGTGGATTTGAGCTGGTGTCTGATGAAGGCCGCGGCGAAGATGCCTTCGCTTCTTGTGATGCGACATACGTGTGGATTTCTGTGCCCTGGTTCTCTTGAGGAGTTCCCTCATGGGATACAATTTTTCGAAGTCAGTATCTCGCCCATCAGAGCTTGTGTGGACCCGGTTGTCGTTCTTTGATATTATATCGATGTTAACCCCTTTTGAAGCAAAGAGATTCTTCAGGACAGCCCACTAGATTTGTTACTTAGTAGTTCGAGAGATCGATGGAATCGAATATAAACATACGAGATTTTGGTTTGTGACTTAATATTCCTTGAGCCGTTCAAGAATACAAACCGCACCTTTGAAGCGGCTTGTGCCGTATTGTTGCAGCCTCCTCTGCACGACAAGAGACTTGAAGCGCACAGTGCACGCAACGAACATCGCGTAGCCGGTGATGCTGGGAAGCCGTGAGATATCAGGGCGAGTGGCTAGAAAGACGGATGCCATGTCTAATATTAGTGACGCATGCTTCACCGATTCCTTGACTGATATTCGCACTAGCTTTTTTGATACAAGAGGAGTCGATGGTGTTTCAGAAAATAGTGGTACAATAGATGTGTGTAAGGCGCAAGCACAAAGTCGATACAAAATATGGATCGAGAAAAGCCGGTAAGGATCTAGTTTTGGAGAGGTGAAAGAGCCGGCTTGCTGATATCGGAAGTCGGGTTGAAAATTCTCGAAGACTATTCCAAGTCGCCGGTCAAGCTCTAAGAGTGTCACGATTCTACCAGAGTCTGCCAGATTAGATCCCTTGTGTTTGACAAAATGTTGAATTTCCACCTGCAAATTGTCGGTTAATGACACGCTGTCATGTGGGTAAAATATAACGCAGCGGCACAGTGAGTTCGACCTCCTAGCCTCTTTAAATGACCATTCCACACCGCATTTGAAGTTTATGAAATGCTAAATATTACATACCATAAGTTAACTAGCTTTACCAGTTCACCCATGGTTGACGGGGGCGGTTTGGAGGTGAGCGAATGGAGAGACATGATTTCCCCATTGCCATCGAAACATTCTGACGAGATTGGCGTGCCTGAAGAGAAGGCTTCTTCATCAGAGGGGAACGGTAAGCTGACCGCTTCCTGCCATGGCATAGCCCTGAAATCTGCATTGTCTTGGCTAATGCAGCTAGTCGCCCAACATGACCAAAAACACCTCGACTTGAGTTCGCCCAACAAATCAGAGCTATTTGAGTCACCGCCTTGGCTGTGCGGAATATGTAGATTTAAGAGACGAGCCGTCCTGTAAGCAGTATCTGGAAGCAGTCAGCTAAATGGAAAAGTGGCATAGCGAATATTGACCACAGACGGGCGTGGATATGAGTCCTGTTCGTTTGACCTCTAGAAAACCAATACAATGCCAAGTTTTGACAAGCTTGGATAGTCTCAAGGCGGGGCACATCAGCTTGTAGCAAGACCCGTTGGCTCGCTGCAGTTGCCCACTCAAATCCCTGATTGAAAGGGTCTGAAGTAGATATCATCGATATCCCGAGATCGACCCCATCCTCATCACCATCTTGACGTGCGTGATCTTGGGAGGCGCCGAGAAAGCTAGGGTTAGATTCAATTTAGAAGCACAACTCAACTAGGGGATCGACCTTCAGGACACATATATTGAAGCAAGAGCATATATGCTCAAGGCAACGAAGTCCGGGACTTTATTGGCATGGTAATCTGACAGAAATGTCGCTTTATGAAATAGCAAACTCGCATTGTACAAGCGGGAGAAAAAAATCTCAATCAAGAAAATAGCAACCTCGGATGATGGCAGCGTTGTCCTCCTCAATACAGCATTAAGGGGCGGTGTAGATGCTCGATAATCCCCCGGTTTGGATTCTCTTCTGAATTGATGGCTAACATCCGACTCGCAACGACCCATAATACCGGTGGGTGAGGCTTGGTGGAGGCCTAAAGTCTCGCCATCGGGAAGCTTTTGCCGGCCCTGGAGGCTACTTGCAGAACTTCCCAACTCGCGTTGAGCACGAGCTTTGGCATTTTGCACTCTTTTAGCTGACAAGAGTTTTCTATCAGGAGGAGGCTGCGGATATTCGCAAATGGCTGCACTGTTTCTGCATCTTTTGCAGGTCGGGAGCTCTCGTGAACAACGTAGCTACGCGGACCAAGAGGCTCGGGTTAGCACGAGAGCACTCCAAGACGACTTCACGAGGGACTCTCGGGGCTGGGCAAGAGTCGTTGGATGGAAGAGGCACTATACCTTTTGTTTGCGGCAGCGTTGACAGGCTGGTAAGGGCGTAGTTGCGGTGGTATTGTCGTCTTCCCCTCCATTTCGGTGTTCTGGGCGGAGTGGAGTGCCGCCTGATGCTGCTGCTGCTGCTGCTGCTGATGCCAGCGTACCATCGGTCGCAGATTTTAGTCTATCGACATCCATGGGGAATGGGGATGGGGAGGTTCGGCGGAGTCGCACGAATTGAGTGTTGATGATGGCAATTGCTTCCGGTCGCTGTCACCGGTCCGAAGACAACAAAAGTTCGGGCTTGATATTGAGAAGGAACTGACGTACCAGGTTAAATATTGGGTGGGGACAACGGGGACAACGGGGACAACGGGGACAATGGGGAGCAAGTGGGCAGCAATCACTTAAACCCTCGCGCACATGCGGGAGGTCCAAGCATCTACCCCTAAAGCTAAAGTAACCTTAACGCCCCAAACCCCCAACAAGCCACGTCCATCGGCCCGAACACGCTGAAGTGCTCCTAGCACAGCGCGGGAACCTCATCTGCGTTGCGTTTGGTTGATTACCTTCGAGCGCAGCGAGGCCGAGGCTTTGGGGGCTTGCCCTCATGAAGAAATGATTAGGATATTCATGATCTTGGTGCAGTGATCAAAGACACTCTACCTTCAACTAACCTTAAACCAAGTCAATACCCCATGGGGAACGCCTCCCCTCACCACCAGCCAAAAAAAAAAAAAAAAATATATATATATATATATATATATATTTCATCATATATCCAGTCGCGTCCCATCCTTCTAGCCTTCCAGACTCCTGTGCGAATTCGAATACAAAGAATTGCTGCCTTCCCGCGCGTAAGGTATTCGCACCTCACCCGCAGATCCATCGCCCAGAAGCATCACCACCATGGCGGTCGTCCCACCTCACTCTCACTCCGCCGAGAAAAGCAACATCGACGCGTCCGAGAACGAGAAGGACGTGCTCACCCGCGAGATTGAGCAGGTCGAAGGCACTGTCAGGCTCTTTGATAGCAATGGCCAGATCCGCAAGATCCCAATCCCGTACAACGATCCACGTGATCCCCTTTCATGGTCCACCTGGAAACGAGCCGTGGTTCTCGTCTCCCTCTGCGTATTTGGAAGCGCGGGCTTTGGAGCAGTGCAGTCACAGCCTCTGTTCTTGTCAATTTGAGTGATATATTCGATGGACTTGATAGTCTGATTGATTGATTTTAGTTTAAAGATCTAGCTAGGTGCGAGGACATTATATTTATTGCAGTGCTTACTCAGCACTAAAACCACTCGAAAGTCTAACACGCCCTCTGCTGAGAAGCACTGTAGAGATATATCTATTCCAATGTCCAAAGTGATATAAATAATCAATGTCTTCACGTGATTATCGCACTAACTATTATTGTAATCTATCGTCTTTTATCTCTTATCAATTGCAGCGTCGAATCGTAGTAAAAAGCCTCATTAAACTCTGTGGCGCTAGTCTCAACTACTTCGTAAAAGAGTTTATAGAGAGTTAGAAAGGATCTACTCTCTTTGTGAGAGTTCGATTCTAAATAAAGCATTTCCAGTTTTTATTTCACAATCAAAGAGTACTTCAAATCTATTCAAAAAAACTTTCGTTTTATTCTAACTCGTTTTCTTACTATTGTTGTTTTAATCCTTAAAATCCGTGAATAGCGCTACAATTTTCTTTGTATCAAACCAATTCTCATTTAAATCTATTGTAGTCTTATGAGTCGTAAATCGATCGTAGAGTAATTGTTTCGTAAGAATATTTGCGATTTAATCATTCTTTAGAACTGATTCTACTTTCAATTTGTTTTTAGTAATTATATCGTTTTTTATATAGAAATATCGAATTTCAATATATTTAAATTTATTCGAAAACTTCGTATTCGTACTAAAATCAATCGCAAAAAAATTGTCGTAATATAAAATAAAAAGTTTTTTAAAAAATTTTTTAATAATTTCCAATTATAATTTCTTTAATTAAATTATTTTTTTTGCGATTTTATTCGCTATTATAATCTCTGTTTTTATTGAGTTTTGTATTGTATTTTATTGTTTTTATATTGTTTATAAAATTGTTTTATTTTTTAGTATTACTATTTATTTTAAAAACGATTTGCGATCGTTTTCAGTTTTTTACGTAGAATCGAAAAATATATTGTAATTTTTAATCGACGTTTTTTTGTAAGTAATTTTTATTGTTTTTATTCTATTGAAATATCGAAAAAATTATTTTGTAAAACGTAAATATTCGAAGTACGCGTTGAATATGAATTTGATAAATTGATTAACGTAATAATTAATATTTAATCTCGTGCAATTAATTAAATAAATTGTAATACTAATAATTTATTTATAGAGATAAAAATCGTTTTCGTTTAATTAATATTTTTTTTCTTTTTCTCGTAAAATTGTATTTTGCGAGAATAATAAATTCGTTTGATTTAAATATTCGAAATCGAATCGTAGTAATAATTTGTTTGTATATATTTTTTAATAAATTGTAAAAATATAATTCTCGCGATTTTTCTCGATTTAAAATTCTACAAAAACGATAATAAAATTGAAATTTTTGCTTTTTTAACGTTTTTTGATTTTGATTTTAATAGTATTTATATTTGCTTTATTTTCAATGATTAATATATTATCGATAAACAAAAAAATGTAAATTTTTTTTTCTATAAAAAAATTAAAATCAATTTCAAATACAATAAATTTTAATTTTTTAAAGTATTATTTGATTTTATTGAATTATATTTGAAGAATTTATTTAAATTCGTAAAGTAATTTTTTAAATAAAAAATAAGTATTTCTATTTTTAAATTTAAAATGAAATTTATAAAAAAATTTAAAAATTTTTATATAAATTTTTTTTTTAAGAAAAAAATTTAAAAACACTAAATTTATATTAATATAATTTATTTTTAAATTATATTTTACAATAAATATTAAAAGTATTCGTAGAATTGTATATTTTATAATAAAAACAAACGTTTTAAAATAATTAATATTATAAATTTATTCGAATTTTTTGATAATAATTCTAGTTTTATATCGAGTTAATTTACTACGAATATTAAATCTTTTTTTTAGTATTTATTTACTTGAAATAATTTTTTTATTATTTAGTGATTTTTTTATAATAATTTTATAAGTATTTGTTTTTTGAAAAATTTCGAGTTTAATAACGATTGTTTTTATTTAATTAAAAGCGTTCTTTTTAAAATTTTATTAACGATTAAAAACTCGAATAAAACGTTGAATATATTTAAAAAAAAAAAAAATTTCGTTTAAATAAATAGCGTTTAAAGTTTTTATTAATTGTTTTATTATTTGAAAAAAAAAAAATTTTTATTGTTTATTTTATTATTTATTGTTTTTCTCGTTTTAATAAAAGAATTATAAAAATTTTTAATTCTTTTGATCGTTTGATTATTAATTTTTAATATTTGAAATAAATATTACTTTTAAATTTGATTAAAATTTTAAATATTAAAGTTTTATTTAATTATTAATTTTAAATTTATTTTAATTTTATTTTTACAAGTATTTATTTTAGTATTATTATTATTATTAGTACGTGTTTTAATATTATTAATTATTTTATTACTAGAAAAGTAATCAATTAATATATTAATAATAATATAATCGTAAATTGTATTATTAGTAATAAGTAGATTTATTATAATATGTTTAAATTCTTGAGAAATAAAAAGTTTTAAAAACTTGTATTTATAGAATTTAATATCAATTGAAAGAATTTTTTTCAATGTTTTATAGTTCAATAGTTTGTAAATCTTGTTTTTAATAATATTTATAAAAAAAAAAAAATTTTTGATTTTAAAAGTCTATTTATTTAATTGGTTTTTGAGCTTTTTAATATTGATTTGATATTTAAAAATAATCAAAGTTTTTTGCAATATTAAAGAGTTTAATTTTCTTTTAGTATAGATTTCAAATAAAATATATATTTTTTGGTTTTTTGATTTAAATTTTGAAACTGATTATAAAAATGCGTTTATTGGTATTCTATTTTTGATTTAAATTGTATACTTTACGATATAGTCTTAAAAAATCAATAGAAATTTAATTTCGTAGATTATAAACTTAGTGATATTATTTATTGTTTATATTGCTCGTTTAATAATATTATTCAATAAGTATTTATATAGTAAATAAAGTTTATATTTAGAAGAATTAAATAGTATTTTAAATTATTTTTAAAAATCTTTTTCGAATTCATTCGATTTATTATTATATTTAAAATAAATAATATTTTTTTTGTATTTCTCTTAATAATTTTATAGATTTTACAAATGTGAAATTGAATTTTTTTTGTATTTTTATTTTTTTAGAAATTTGATTTAAAAGTATCGTATTACGTCGTTTGTAATTAAAAAAAAATATTGATTTTCTTTATAAAACTTAAACAATTTACTAAAAATATTACTATACAATTTTTTTTTTTTTTTAATAATTCTATTGTTTGTTTTTTTTTTAAAAGTTTTTTTGATTTTACTCGTTGTATAAATTTTATATGTTTTATATTTAATATATAGTTTGAATTTCAATATTTTTATATTTGTAATATCGATCAATTTTCGAAGTATATTATAATTAATATAATTAAAACGTCGATATATGAATTTCTATAAAGTTTTCTTAGAATTTATTGTTTTAAAGAGTTTTATTAATGATCGAATTTTCGTCAATATATTCAAAACAATATTCGTCGAATATGTAATAATATTATTAATATTTTGATATTGATTTAATATAAAAAAATTATTTTTAAAATTCTTGAAAATTGTAAATATTATTTTTTTATTTTTATTATTTGTAATATTAATTGCTCGTTTTTTTTTAAATATGATCAATATTTTATTTTTTATAAATTGTAAAATAGAAATTAATTTTATTATTTTAAAATTTAGTATATATTAGATTTTTTTGAGTTTTAATTTTTTTTGAAAAATTATTTAAATTTGATTTTGATATCTAATTACGTTTACAATAATATCGTTTGTTGTAATAATTTTATTTGGTATTTATTAGCGTTTTAAATATGTAAAATCAAATTACATACTATTGAAATATTTCGAAATACTAGAATTTAAAGCAAATAATAAAATTTAAACTTATTCGATTAATACTCGAATTAATAAAAATAATAAAAATGAAAATTGTTCTTTATTAATATAGATTTTTATTTATTGAAAATAGTAAACAAAATTCATATATAAACGATTAATATATTTTTCAATTTTATTTTTGAATAATAATTAAATAAATATTATTATTATTAGTAAAAATACTATAAATACAATGAAATAAATAAAAGAAAAAAAATTCTATTGTATTTTATTTACAATTATTATATTTGTTCTAATAATAAATTCAATTATTATAATTTTTATTTGTTTAAAGTTTTTTGATTTTGTTTTTTATTAGTTTTTTTATTTCTTTGTTTTATTTTATATTCAATTTTATAATACTTATAATATATATATTAATTATATTGATTTAAATTAAATTTATTATAATTAACGAATTTTTTATTATTACTATTATTGTTTCGACGATTTTTAAATCTTATAAAACGAAATATTAATAATTCAAATTTTTTACGATTGTTTTTTTTTTTTTTTTTAATTTTTATTTTTTTTTTTATTTTTTTTTTTTTTTTTTATAATATTTATTATTATTATTATTACGATTATTACGATCAATTTTTCGTTTTCTGTTTTTAATTTGTTTATTATTACGAGATTACTTACGATTATATTATTATTTTTTTTTACGAGTATAATTTGCAATTATTAAAATTTTTTTTTTATTATAAATTTGTAGTATAATAATCGCTTTATCGAGTATACGTTCGATTTTTGATAAACGAAAAATATAATATTTCGTATTTTCGTAATTGCTATTCTTAAAAATAATTACTATAATTCGATCTAAAATTTTATTATCGATAATTAGTTTTTCGATCGTTACGAGTTAAAGTTTATAAAATTCGAAACGATTTGCGAATTTTTTGATTTTTTTAGAAGTTTTGAATTTTTTTTGTTTAAAATTTATTCGTTAAATAAATATTCAAATAAAATCAACGATTTTATCGTATTTTTTGAGTTTATTTTAGATTTTTTTGACATTTTCGAAAAAGATTAATAAAAAAATCTTGTTTTATAGTTTATCGTTTACGCTATTTGAAATGATTTGAATAGTTTTAATAGTCTTCTTTTTCCAAGCCGTAATTCGATTAATTGACGCAAAAAAATTCGATTTCGATTTTTCACTATTAATTAGTTTTATAGTATAAATACTAGTAAGAGCGATTAGACAAAAGTTCTTGAATCGAGAATAGTTATTCCCTGTGAGAATTTTAATTTTATTTTATTTGTAGACGTAGTAAGATACTGTAGAAATAAATGCTGTAGTATCGATTGAAGCTACTGGAGTCGCTATAGCGAATAAAGTTGATATTTTAAAGTAAAAAAGATACGACGGTTTCAATGAGCATTTTCCGGGCTCATAACCTGTCAATTTGAGTGATATATTCGATGGACTTGATGGTCTGGTTGATTGATTTTAGTTTAAAGATCTAGCTAGGTGCGGGGACATTATATCCATTGCAGTGCTTACTCAGCACTAAAACCACTCGAAAGTCTAACAGTTCTTCTCGGAAATCATCTTAGAGTACATGCGCGAGACGCGAAGGGTAGCGATAACCCCCATTCCCCATTCCCCATTCGATCTCGTATCTTTCTAACCCTTCTGCAGAAATTTAATCCAAGTAAGATCTCGCAGCTTGCGAGTTATCTGTCGCTATGTATGGGCATTGGGAACTTCCTCTTCGTGCCCCTCTCAATGATGCTTGGACGGCGAGCTATCTTTCTCCTCAACAATGCTCTCATGTTTGCTTCAATTGTCTGGGCTGCGAAATCGCTCGATTTCAGTAGCCATCTTGCAGCGAGATGTCTCCAAGGCTTGAGCTGTGGTATCGGCGATTGCTTGGTAGGCCACCTTTTAACCCGTGACCTATGATAAGCCTTCTAACGGCCGTGCTAGCTTCCAATCATGATCCTTGATATGACTTTCCTCTCGCCGTGGTCTCTGGATGTATATGTCGTCTCCCGACAATTCCGAAATTATGCTAACATCTCCCTCAGCTTTCTATTGGGCATCCACGGCAGCAGGTTCTACTGCGCTTCTTATCGCAGTTCCCTTTGCTGTTGAGCACGCAAACTCAAGCTGGAGAACGAATTACTGGTTTTAGCCCAGCTTTTCAGCCTTCTCCTTCGTCGTCGCTATCTTTTGTCTACCAGAAACCCTCTACCTGCGAGCTCCAGCCCTCATAGACGGCCACTTCATCATCACAGATCAATACGGAAATGTCTCGGTTGTCGCAGCAGAAGCCGCTGCAGACCTGAACCGCCAACAAGACACTCTAGAACACGGCCCTCGCCCCTCAATAAGCTATCTGAGTCAACTCTCTCTAGTCAAGTATCAACAAAATGGATTTTATATGACTTACGTCGAGATGGCAGTGTCACTCATAAATCCATCTGTATTTTGGGTTCTCATCCTCAATTCCCTCCTCTTCGGAGGCCTCGTCTCCCAGTCCCTCACCTATTCAACTCAACTCGAGCACCCGCCATGGAATTTTTCTTCTGCTGCTGTGGGCACTGCTCAAGCCAGTTCATTCTTCGGGGCTCTGATTGCTCTTGGCCTCTCGGGGGCCACCGTTGATCGCATCTCCGGCATCTTGACACGACGGAATGGGGGACTGAGAGAACCGGAACACATCCTGCCTAACTTCATTATACCCGGACTTCTTGCCTTCGGAGGCTTGGTTCTCACCGGCGTTGTAGCAAGCAATCCCGAGAAATATCCAGGTTCTGGCTGGATTGGCACCCATATCAGCTTCGGGATGTATTATTGTGGCTTTGTCGCGCTGTCTGCCATTACGGGTGTTTGGATCGGAGAGTCTACTCCTCATTGGAGTGGGGCTGCTTTGGTGCTTGTCTGCGGTGGCCGAAACGCGTTGAGTTTTCCCATCAGGTACATTCCTCCAGTCTCTCAACTTTGAAATTGTCACGTGCTAAATTAAACAGCAACAACTTCCTGCGCTGGATCGTATCTCAAGGCTTCCAAAATGCATATATCGAACTCGGGGCTGCTCTTATTGGAGTAATGTTCGTTGGTGGGATACCGTTGTTCTTATGGAATAAACAGATTCGGAGGGTTTGGACGAAAAAGTTGAAGTTTAATCTCGAGTGATAGATTTTAAACATTATATATGAATTGCTATGGGTCAAAAGAAGAGTGATAAGTTAGAATAGCTTCATGTTGGAGACGCTGGACTGGATACGTCCCCAGATGATATTTCTTAGCCAGGGATTTTTAAAGTACTCTTTATAATGTTTATAATGTTGTCGTAAAACCAAACCGCCCCCAACCATCATTTAATGGACCCTTTCACTTTTGAAGAATGGGCGGTTTTTGGACCTTAAGACTCCGCCCTCAAATTGCTATATTGCCCATCAGACTCTCTCGGTCTTTATTATTTCAATCCGAATTTCCAAGTGTGTGTTAAACCCTGGCCGTATATTCCTGTTTATTTAAGGGTAGCCAAATATTACGTGAGAAACCATCTTCAAACGCCCCTCCTACCAACGCCCTCAATCTTTCATTACAACTCCCAAGCCCCCTTCAAAAAGTCCCCATGGGCATACCAAACAAACAAATCACTCCCCTCACTCCCCTTACACTCCGCAATCCTCGCAATCGTCTTCCTCGCCATCGCTCCACACTCATGCAAACTGCCACTCGGAAACAACGCTTTCGGCATCTTGCCAAACGGCGCATCAAGCCAGTACGTAAATAAATTACAATGTGCGCAATCACCACCCAAAAGCACCCACCTCCACTCGCCCTTCTTCGTCTTAACTCCTGCCAGGGCAGCGAGATTCCCTCCATGTGCCCTGGCGCATCAATCAGGTAGAATGACCCGTCGTAGAAGAAATTATACGTGTGCGGGAACGGACCTAATGGTTTCCACATCGGGGAGGATGCAGGCGGCAGTTTAGAGAGCGGGAAGGAGCGTAATTGCGAGTCCCAGATGCGGCCGTCGAATTTCGAGTCCGGGTTTCTTGGGAATCCGGGTGAGCAGTCTGAGCTGCTTCCAGCGCCGACTATCATGTTCGAGTTGTGAAGGCGGAAGGGAGCGGATGCAGGTGGTCCCAGTGACCGTGGGATATTATCACGCGTTTGATGGATTCGGGGTCGATGTTGAGGGATCGCGTGTCTTGCTCGATGCTCGTCTGCGAAGGGATGGGTTTGAAGTGCGTATGCACGCTCCGGATTAAGGGAGGATAAGCAGACAAGTCCTGTTGAAATGTCAGTACCACATGAATCAAGGAGGATAAGGCTGTACCACTTACATGGCTGATACCCATGTCAAACCAGAAATTTGTGTCGGTCTTTTGATGTCGAAGGAGAAATCTCTAGGAGGTTGCCGTGGAGGAGCCTTGTGCATCTTCAACCAGTGTCGCAGAAGGAGTCACCATCTTCCCTGTTTCAAAGGGCGTGATCTCTACGTACGCATTTGCGTCTGATTTCTGGCGAGGCAGCATTCTCTTCTGTGCTGCGCTCATCTTGCTTTGCGGTTTCAGGTTCCGAACAATGAAAATCCGAAAAAGGACGGTGACAGCTACACTCGCGGGAATAAATATACAGAATACATGGAGCAGATCATGAAAGGGGACTTTATCTCCCCCACTTCCCACATCGACGACGGAGAGTGAAGTCTGACAATAACATGATAATACTCTCGTACGCATGTAAGTTGATCGATCGTCTCGGGCCCCATTTGAGGTCTAGGTCGTTTTCGGTAACCATTCCGCCATATTTTAAGTTATATAGATTGCAGCTGTCAACTTAGCAGTCGTTGTGCCGTATTCCGTTCCCGGTAAATTTCTAGAAAGTACCAACTGGTTGGGTAAAGTCGTGGCAGTTTTTCGTCGAGTTCACCCCACCTGCTTACGTTCGGTCCGATGATTCGGAGGGATGGCTTAAACTTCCATCGACAACTGCCGAATGTAGGAGGCCGAAGTTTAAAACTACATGAAATCAGAGAGGCTGACTTTAAAATCGCCCTGCATTGTGTCAATCTTTGGAACAAAACGGATTCCGACTCGAGTCGAAGAAAGGGAGTCAATCCGATCATGCACGTGACCTTCCCTCTCCCAATCACCCCAGCGTCTCCATTTCAGTCGTGAACATTCCATTTGGAATTTTCAGTACATTTAAAATTGTGAGTAGCTCCCTACAGTCCTCCTGCCCTATTGGATTATGTTCTAACAAACTATCAGCCAGAGAAAAGAGTCGGCATTGCAATTGAAACCTACATTCTAGATCTCGCCTCGAACACCACGACTTCTTCTCGAGCTCCCTTAACGATGGATATTCCCAAACTGCCGGGCCCGGGACTCAGCTTCCAGAGAATCCTTCTTTCGCCAATCCTCTTTAAAGGCATTCGCGTCCCTCCCCTCACCAACCCGCACCGCAGTGCGAACCAAAATCATAACTCTCCTCCAAGACAAATCCTCGCTACTGTTCACAGATCCAGATCTCAACAATGCAGCTTTCCATTCGCAAGAAGAAGCTGCGATGCACCTACCCATGCAAGTCGGGGATTTCTCCGATTTCACGCGCGCTCGCATTCATGTCGACAACGTGCGTTGACCTCCCCATTCGATCCTTCATCTAACAATCCCAAACCAGTGCTCTAGACTAGCCGGCGCATCCACACCATCTAACTTTCACGCCTTCCCCACAGCCTACAATGGGCGATCGTCTTCTCTCATCGTATCCGGAACACCCATCCTCCGCCCTCACGGCATGCTCTTCAACCCCTCTTCCCAAACTTACGAATTCAGCCCCAGCAAACGTATAGACTATGAGCTCGAACTAGGATTCTTCGTTGGTAAACCTGTGCCTTTTAGCGAGAGGATTGAGAGGGCGGATGAGGCGAAAGAACATATTTTCGGTTTCGTGTTGCTGAATGATTGGTCCGCGAGGGATATCCAGTTTGCAGAAATGAGGCCGCTGGGGCCGTTTAATGGGAAGGGGTGCGCCACCACCATTTCACCGTGGGTTGTTACGCTTGATGCGCTAGAGGCGGAGGCGGAGATTGCCGATGTGGAGAGGCGGCGGCGAGCATGGCCAAGAGGCCGCAGCATTTGAGGCACGAGGGTAAGAAGCAGACGCGGAGTATTGAGGTTGGGGTTAAGGTGAGGAGAAATGGGTGGGGAAAGCCGGTGAGGGTGGCGAGGAGTAATTTAAAGGCGCTGTATTGGAGTCCCGCGCAGATGCTGAGCCATCATGCGAGCTCAGGGTGTGGGTTGAGGACCGGGGATTTGCTTGGGACTGGGACGATTTCTTCGCCGGGAAAAGACAAAGGAGATGAAGTCTCGACGTTGGGTTGCCTGCACGAGCTGAATATGGCTGGCACAAGGCCCTTCACGCTAGAGAATGGTGAGGAGATCACTTGGATTGAAGATGGCGATGAGGTGATATGTCGGGAAGAATTGTGGGACTAGGTGGGAGCGTGATTGGGTTTGGAGATTATCACGGGGTGCTTGAGAGCACAACTGCCAAATAGCAGGCTGGAAGAAAATACTCAATACTTTAAAGAAGCTGTAGGTCTAGATAAATTCAACTTGTACTTATCTCCGGCAGATAATCTACCAGGGGTATTCTCACCCTTATCTGTATGTATATCAGTAGCTTGGGTCGAGTGAGACGCGGCGAAAGGTGCGCATCCGAATTATCGACAATCGTTTCTCCACACCTCTGGATCTGAGCCTACTAACAGCCTGCAGTCCTTTCACACTGCTATTTGCTATTTTCATTCCTTGACTGGTGATCAACGAAAGAAATCAGGGTGACAGGATCAAGAAATCTCTTTGAGAAGGAAAAACCAACGGATGAAGGTCGATGCCACTTTGGGGTAAGGTTCAGCTCGGTTTAGTAGACTATGACTGCTGCAAGGATGTCGAACAGTAGCGGTACATCCAAGCTCCGGCTGGTTGGGAAGAGATTGACTTTGTTGAGTACCTTGAAGCGGCAAGTTATTTCTGCTTCTTCCAGAAACTGAAGTGCTGGTACAAGATATCATTGTCTCATATCCATCGATTCCATTGACACATTTGAGCCAGGACCTTAAGTAGCAGGTCGGGCCGCAAGTGCGTTTGATTTATGAGAAGGGTATGTGAATATAAATAAACCATGAAGGTGGAACTGTTAGTTGAATGAACCAAAAAGACAAAAAACTTGCCTTGTGGGTTCCTGTATTGCCATTCAAAGGTGGAATGTTCTCTTTTTCTATTCGAAATTTCCTCAAAAGCCAGCGCTTTTGCCGCTATCCGATTTCTATGTTGTACAAAGGCTAATAGCCTCAAGCAGCCCGAGGGAGCCATGCCCCAAATCCTGCGTGCCTGCCCTACTGATTCCGGCCTCGTTAAACGTAAGAGACTTTTCTCATGCATAGATACTCGATCACCTTCCAAAAGCCTTTTGGGATGCCATAGTTGTCAGCAAAATGCTTGGTGTCAAGTATATCTGGACCGAGTCGCTCTGCATTATACAAGATAGCTTGAGTGATTGGCAACGGGAAGCTTCCCTTATGTCTCAGGTCTACTCCATTGGTTTCTGCAATATTTCAACAACATCGGTTTCGGATAGCACCCAAAGGCTTTTCTTTGCACGCGATCCTGTGAAAATCCGGCCAGTCAGGTTTCAGGCTTGCATCGGTGGCATGAGAAGTCGTTTCAGTATTTGCGCCAAGGTTTATAGTCGAGAGCCGTGACTTTTGCTCCGCTGAATAAAAGAGCATGGGTGTGTCAAAAGCGGATCCTGTCAAAGCGGAATCTACATTTCTCTGATGGAGAAATATTCTGGGAACGCCGCGAACTTCTGGCTCCAGAGACGTTCCCCAATGGCTTCTCTATTCAATGGCGTGATATTTGGGCTGCTCGTTTTCCCCCCAAATGGGGCCCCACGACATGTTTAAACCCTTGTATCAATTAAAAATCCGCGAGTAATTTTACTACAAAGCTCGGTTTCCGATTATTTAAACTCGAGCTTTTTTTTTTTTTACCTCTTTACCGAAGCCCATACTACTCAAGCTTCCTCCCGCCGCACGTCCTCGTGGGGCCCCATGGGGGGAAAAACGAGCAGTCTACGTGATATGTCGCTGAAGCAAGAAATTTCGAATTTCTTTCTTACTTTCTTCACCAAAAGAGCTTCTGGCAAATTCAACCTGCCTCCCGACAATGACGCGGAGCTTGTGCATATCAAGTGTGGAAAAAGGTCATGATTCTCTACTCGCAAACTCGTCTCACATATAAAACCGACAGACTAGTAGCCACCAGAAGCTTAGCCATGTGTATAAACGAAGTTCTTGTCGATGCTTACCTTACGGGCTTATAGAAAAGGCATTTTGTGGCTCTTCTTTTGTAGTGCTTGGGCATTGGCAGTGTACAGACTAAAGGGCCATATATTGCATCTAGCTGGCCATGGGCATCTGTCGATGGATCCATTGAGAATACTCATATTGGGCCCAAAGATTGTAGTATCGTCTTGGTCGAAATCATAGATGTTTACACAATTGCAGCTGCCAGTAGCGAATATGGCTAACTAACAGGCGGTTGCATGATTCACAGAGGAAATCTTGGCGGTATTGAGTACACCAAACCACCCGGAGAACCTTGTAGCACTGTCGATCCCGCAGTGGTCATAAAAGGGGACGGTCGATTACCGGACAAGGAAGAACCAAAAGTTTTCAATGGGCGGAGCAGTCTAAATTATCAGTCGTCACGCTTTCATTGGGACAACAAATATTTCAAATTGCACCGGTATTTCTACTTTGTACTAATATACTTGCGAAAGGCAAGATCTTTAAGTCCCGGTTCAGAGCCCGTCAATTGACTAGAGGGCTTAATTCTAATACCTGCCGAGGAAGAGGCAATGAAGCTCGTCGAACGCTGCGGGGTCTTTCATGACTTTGGTCAAGAATATATTCAAAATGTAATAAAAGGTGCAAATATTTTGACACACCAATAAAAGGGAAGAAATTCGAGCCCGTTGATAATAATAATAGCGGTAAAATCTATAAAATCTCTATTGTACATACAAGCTTTTGTTTATTTGAAACAAAGAATCGAATAAAACAAAGAAAATATATTTAAATAATAAAAAGAATTATAATATACATATTTATTATTGGCCGTTTGTATTAAGACTAATGTCAACTTTTTTCTAAGTCACGTAAAATCAGTCACCCTTAGAATGAGCGCTTCCCCCCTAAATTTTGCGAGTAAACAGCACGTGGGGAAATTGTCAATGGAGGACGTAGGCGCCAGTTGGCAGGAGGAATAACAAGGGACTCAACAGACGACATGCACTTTTATATTTCGTGGGTTTTCCTAACTTTAAAGCAAGGCCGCAAAGCGAGAAACGGGCCAGAATAGCAAACTACAATGGTATACTAGGGGCTGAGGGTGTGGAACACGGCGAGGGTTGGGCTACCATGAGGGTGCTCTGTTACGAGGGTAACGCTGTGGCGGTCACGATAGTATGGGAGGGACGGGGGTGCAGAACCCACGAGGATGCCACCACGAAAGCAACTGGTTAAATAGGAAGCATGAGGCTCACGCCTTATAACAGTTGGGTTGCTTAGCAGCAGCCGCGGACCACCAGGGGCTGCAGCATTTCGTGACACACCAAAAATGGCCCGTGCGCATTGTCAATAACCTCATTAACATACGTAAACAACTTTTTAAATCATTAATTAT
>MU119457.1:43533-79684 GCA_014904845.1 Acephala macrosclerotiorum
TAATTTTAAATATTTATAAAACGTTTAAATTAAAAATTTTAAAACTTTTTATAAAAACGTTTTTATAAAATTTATAAAATAAAATATATATTAAATATTAAAAAAAAAAACTCGTTTATTAATTAATTTATTTATAAATTAATAAACGAAATTTTTTTTATAAAATTAATATTTTTTATAATAAATAATTTTATTTAAATATAATTATTTACTTAATTTATTAAAAATATTAAAATTTCGATTTTATTACGTTTATAATTATAATTTATTAATTAATTTAAATTATATAAAAATTATAAATAAATTAAAATTTTAAATTTTAAACGATTTATTAATTAATTATTACGTAAATTAATAAAATATAATCGTATTTAATTAAAATCGCGATCGTAAAATTATTTAAATATATTTTTATTTTAAATATTAAAATCGATAATTTTTTTTAATAAAAAATATTAAAATTTTCAAATATTAAATATTTTTATAATTATATAATTTTTAAAAATTTTTTAAAAAGGTTTTTTTTTTGAAATTATATATTAAATAAAATAATTTAAATTAATTAAATTAATCGTAATAATTTAATATAAAAAACGAGTATTTTAAAAAATATTTTTTTAGTATAAAATTTTATAATAAATACGTTTTTATTTAAAGTATTAAAATATTTAAATATTAAAATAATTATATAATTTTTAAAAAAAGTTTTAAAAAGTATTTTTCTAATAATAAAATTTCGTAGTAAATAAATTTTTATTTTAAATACTAATAAATTTATTAATTTATTAGTTTTTATCGTTCGATAAAATTTCAAATATTATTTTAATAATTATACGAATTTTAAATATTTATAAAACGTTTAAATTAAAAGTTTTTAATTTGAAATTTAAAATAAAAATAAATTACTAAAATCGAAAACTTTATAATTTTTCGTAAAAACGTTTTTATAAAATTTACAAAGTAAAATATACGTCGAGTAAAAAAGGAAAAAATTTGTTAATTAATTAATTCGTTTATAAATCAACGAACAAATTTTTTTTTTCAATATAAAAAAATATTTTATTATTTTTTAAATAATTATTTTTAACGTTTTTATAATTATTATATTATTTAATAATAATAAAATATAAATAAATTTTTACGTTTTATAAAATTTATATAAATTAATTTATAATTTAATTAAAATATATTAAAACGAATTTATATTATAAATTATTATTAAATTTTTTTATTTTATAATTTTTTAAATTTATTTTTTTATATATTATATTAAACTAAAAAAATCAAAAAATTAATAATAAATTTTTTTTAATTAAATTTTCTTTATTTTATTTATTAAAAATAATTTATTAAATTATATTATACTCGATAAATATTATAATTTAACGAGTTTTTATATCGTATTCGTAAATTTTTTTTTTAATAATTTTAAATTTTATATTATATTCGAGAAATTTTAAAAAAAAATTTAAATTTTATAAAAAATTTAAAAAATTATTTTAATAATAATAAATAAATTATAATTAAATATTTATTATTAATACGCGATAAAACGTAAAATTAAATAAAATATATTATATTATAATATTTCGATTTTTTAAAAATTTAATAAAATTTAGTTTTTTTTATTAATATAATTTTAAAATTTTTTTATATAAATTAATTTAATAAATACTTTTTTATAAATAATTTTATTATTTTATAATCGAACGATTAAATTAATTAATAATTAATATTAATATATTTAAAAATAATTACAAAATATTAAAATTTTAATTTAATATTAATAATTTAAATTTTTTTTTAAAAAAAAATATTTATTTATTTATATAATTAAATAAAAAAAAACGTAAAATTAAAAAATAATTATTAAAATAATTATTAATAAAAATAATAAAAATTAAAATTAAAATTATTTAATTAAATTAATAATTATATAATTTATAAATTTAATATAAAAAAATTAATATATTTTTAAATTTAATAAAATAATTATAAATAATAAAATTTATTTAATATATATTTAATTAAATAAATAAATTATTATAAAATTATAAATAATAAAAAATTTAAAATTTATAAAATAAAATAAAAATTTTATTTATAAAATTATATAAATAAAAAATAAAAATATTAATATTATTTAAAATTTAATTATAAAATCTATACGTATAAAAATATTTATAAATATTAAATATAATTAAAAATTATAATATTTTTATAAATTAAAATTTATTTATTAATTAATTATTAATTAATATATTAATATTTTTTAATAATATAAAAAAATTTATTTATATAATTTATTTATTTTTAAATATTTCAATTTAAATTTCAAATTCAATTTTAATAATTTTTATTTTAATTTTTATTTTAATACAAATCCAATCGTCGTTTTCATCCCGCTTCCGGATCAACACCGGTATCAACGCAACGCAACGCCGTCGCCTGTCATCCCCACGGCCATACTCCCGCACTGGCCCATGTAGAATCGACGCCCCGTCCTAGCAGCGATAACCGCCGATTGAGACCTTTATCTCCTTACGCCAGGAGCTCTGTCTCTCGTCCTCCACCATGCCCGCCCTTCCTAAGCAGAACAGACGAAAGACGGTAACTCCCGTGACCAAGCCGGATCCAGAGTATGTTTTCGCAGGCGTACTCGAGGCTCTGGGTTTGGAGTCTTTAAAAAGCTCCAATTTCAACAACTCCGCCAACACAAACATGGCCACCATGGATCTCCACACACCAACCCCTTCCTCGGCTTCAAGCTCGAGGAAGCTGTCTATCTTGGATCTGCCATCAGAAACGCAGAAGGATATCCTTAAATATGTACCTTTTCCCCCCGCATGCGCAACGCGATGCCAATTCAATGCTGACACTTCCATTCCCCAAAGGCTTCCTCTGCAGATCTGATCAGACTTTCCCTTGTCTGCAAACAGTTCCGCGACCTCGCAGCAGAGAAATTGTATCGAACCTTCCATATTGTCTTCCCAGATGACGATGATCCTCTTAACGATTCCCCCATCGATGGGCTTGCGGGCGGGTTGGATACCTTTGTCACCAGCGACTACGATTATGCCCAGTATCTGCGAGAGATCACATTGGAAACCTTAACCGGCGGGGACAAAGGAGAGCGCGCGTATCGCCATTATACATATGACGTGAGCTGCGGCAAGTTCATGAACACTCTGCTGCTCTTGACTCTGCGCAAGGCTCGCGCTCTGGAGACTTTCAGGTTGGCATCCCTATACTGGGACACACTACATTGGCTTACTCTAGGATAGATGGGATATTCGAGTAGAGCTCAGTCGTCCGGTGTTCAAGGCTCTACACCAGATACAGTCAATTCAACACCTCCACCTTCGAATGCAAGCTGGTCCTTCGACCTACCAACCTCCTCCTCCATTGACGACATCCCAGCCCGCTGCATTCCCAGAACTAGGGATTGATGCGAACATGCAACATGATTCGATTGCGGTATACTTCCCACCATCATCTCTGACATCGGAAGGCAATTCCCCAAACACTTTCTCCCTTGGCAGCAAGATCTCTTCGACTACCCACAAAGTTAGCAATAGCCTCCTTCCAGGCATTAAGACACCACCTTTGACGCTTTCCGCTTTCAAGAATTTAAAGACTCTCTCGATTCTTGATATGGACACATTGGACTACATCGACGAGTTGAAGGTTTGTGTACAAAATTGTTCTCCTACCTTAAGCACCCTGAGGCTGTCCTTCTCGGAATCTCTGGCGAACAAATCTCGGAAACCACCACCTGATGTCCACTCTGATGATGACTCTGACCAAGAGGACGAATTTGGACTTGGAGGAATGCCACCGCCAGGTTTGCCAGCCAATCCTGCTGTGGCGGCTTCGAATTTCAGTGGGCCTTCTAAGGTCTTGAGCGCGCAGCAAGAGAAGAAGAAACAAGAAGCTGTTCTTGGTCGCATCTTCGGCTTGGACTCGAAAACTACTAAGCTGAAGACGATTACAACTGAGCCAGCAAAGACCACGAAGTCTGATGAGGACCCAAAGCGAAGATTCATTAGAAGCCTTGCCCCTGTAGCTGCGAAGCTCATGGCACACATCAAGCCTGGCAGTGAAGTCAGTATTGAAGGCAAAGAGACTCTGGCAATGATCGAAAAGGCTGCCAAACTCTACATCGACAGCATCGACAAGGGGAAGGAAAAGATCTCAGAAGCTGCTAGTGATGGGAGCAGTACAGCTAAAGCTACCCCTGCATCATCGATTGCAAGTGTTAATGATGGCGACGATGTTGTGATGAGTGGTGGTGCTGATTCAGAAGAACCCGGTTTATTTGACGATCCAGAAACGCGGAAAAAGAGAACCAGCGGACCTGAGCCTGGGCTGCCCAATCCTGATGACATCGATATTGAGGAGCCGGAAGGAACGGAGCTAGCCATCGACTTCGAAGGACCGAGTCTCGAGGTCCAGCCAGACGACGTCTCTGTA
This sequence comes from Acephala macrosclerotiorum, assembly GCA_014904845.1. NCBI lineage: Eukaryota > Fungi > Ascomycota > Leotiomycetes > Helotiales > Mollisiaceae > Acephala > Acephala macrosclerotiorum. The sequence goes on from MU119457.1 coordinate 48,007, forward strand.
GAACCCACTATTGACGAAATGCAAAAGGCAGGCCAATCCTCAGCACCTATGGACAGCATCAATTGGGCCAACAAACTACACATCCTCGATCATCATCTTGCTATCCGAAACTCCCACCAATTGATCGAAAAGCAAGGTGAAGTTCTTCGAAAGCAGATGGAGGCATTTAAGCTCAAGCTCCAGTCCGGAACACTTCAAGACATCGACTATAAAACTATCGCAGAAGCAGAAGCAGAATTCCAACGAGTTGCGAAGCAAGTTGAAGATCTGTCGAGGGAGATGCAGCAAGTAACGGATCATATTGACGAGCTACAAAACTCAGCGGCACTGGAAGAAGCTAGGATGACTGAGTATATACGAGATACTCGTGGCCTGACACTGAAGTCTCTCTCGATATATCTCATCCCTCTCAAAGCTTCCGTTCTATCTCGCGGAATTGATATCCATGTTCTCCAAAGCATCACCCTCCTCAATGTCGGTCCACAGATCCAGTTCTGGAATGTTCTGGCCCGAGAAAACAAGTTCCATCCTTTACCTTTGCAGAACATCCACACTGACAATGTTACACTGCCGCTTCTAGCATTCATCGCTCAACTGGATTTGTTGACGGAATTATTCCTACTAGAGCGCTCAGCAAAGTCGAGAGTCGAGAGCACTGCTGCTAAAACCACTGTGACCATCGATCAAATCCGCAAAGTGATCCTCAAGAAACATGTCAGCACGCTGAAGGTCTTGATGATCCGCAACGAGGCCGGACAAGAGTGGGACCTGGATGTCAAGACAGTGGTTCTGCTATGTCACCAAGGAAAGAAGCTGGAGGAGCTGGCTTGCAGCTTTGGTATCCGTTCTATGGTAAGTTAAATCTCTTCGCGTATTTTTGCGCCTTTATCTTAAATAGTACCTCACACGATCATAGCATGCTCTCCTGCAGTCAATGCCTAGTATGGAATCTCTTCGCGCCCTCCACACCATACAATTCCGCGTCGACGACACCTGCGTCTGGGTTATGCGCGAGTTCCGCAAGTTCACTGTGGACATAGTATCTCACAATCCTGATATGAAGCTAGAGTACCTGGCGTTGGAAAACGCTGTTGAGCGATTGGCACGTCGCAAGGCGCCACCGCCGAAAAAGATGACGAAAGATTCCAAGGGAAAAGGCAAGGCGAAGGGACTCGATCTCGTCAGTGCGAAAGCTCTAGCGGAGTTGGCTCTCGGCAACTCTGGCCCAAGTTCTAGTTGGGGTGACAGCACCAACGCATACTTCGATTTGGGGGAGAGTTCGGATGACGAAGATGGGCTAGGCAAATCCGGTCTTAGAGTCGAGACTGTTGAGGGCGCAAGATTCTGTGATGTGACTGGAGTCAAGATCTTTGAGAAGGAGATCATCACGGGACGTTTGTGAGCTACTTCCCACCAAACCTGCTCCCCCATCTGGCGTTTGTGGAGGGGCTCGTGGGTCGCGAGGTGGGAACGAAGACACTAATATTCTTGCACATCTACTTTAATTCATGATGCTGTGATAGTAGCGAGCGCGTTTTGGGTGTATTGCTGGGCTCGGGGGATTCGTCACATCGAAGGACTCATACAATGATACCTATTTGTGATCCTGGGAAGTTCGGGTTTGGAGCAATGGACATGAGATCATGATCAGGAGCATAAAATCAAGCACAGGGAAGAATGAACATGAATTGCAATGAATTCACAGTCAGACTCCACAAGAATCTTGGGCCTAAGTGACTGGCTGCAGGTAAAGGAAGACAAGTGGGTATTTCCAGGTCCCTGAGGACACCTTGCTATCCTCTCTGGTATTCTATTGATGTCTACATCCAAATGCTCGAAAGTTCGAAAGACATCAATACCGACCAGTGCGTACAAGTACCACCACATTTGCTGGTAGCATCCATCCAACTCAGACAACATATCCTGCATTACATCCCACTTTCTCACTTGCGGCAAATGTGCATCATCACTCCGGCTTCTCTGTCTTCTCCCCTACAACTTACTCTCCTTGAAATCTCCATCGGCTCTTGAGATCCCACCAATCTCGTCGTCCATATCAAAAGTATCACCGGAGATGACATTGATTCCATCATGACCTTCACCCTTTACTGCTTTGCCTTGTTCATATGTCACGCGGCGCCAGCCACAGGATTCGGTTGGGTCCTTGAGCCATTCTGTAAGCGGGAAGTAGTGGTCGTTCTTCTTCATCGTGATGACCCATGGTACGTTGTCAAAGGTCATTGCCTTCAAGCGGAAGTCTGATAGAAATGTTAGTCAGGGATGAACGGATGAGGAGAAACCTACAGGTATTATCAGGAATGGCAACCACGGCCTTCAAGAACGACTCGAGATCATGTGTTGGCTTTCCATTGACATGAGTAATGAAGTTCGTTGGCGCAAGACCATACTGATAGGCTGGACTCCCTCTTGTGCGAGCGGAGACGTAAACCTCACTGTGAAGCTTGCTGATTTGTTGTCTCACGGCGTGATGTGGACGATGTAGAATAGCACCACAGAAGCTGATGGCCCGATCCGTCTCCAAGTCGTTGGCTGAGACGGTGGGAATCTTGACCTTCATCTCCACACAATCACGTACAATGATAGCATCGAGAACCTTATGGTCATACATGACATCCAACTCAGACACTCGAGTGATGATCTTGCCATTCAGCGAGAGGATCACATCCCCTTCAAGCAGGCCCTTCTGAGTCTCGCCACGCTCGAAAGTCCTCTTGCGAATCATGAAGAGTTGATGTCGTGAGGCGTTATCTTCCGCCACCTTCTTGATCCACTCCTCTGAGACGCCCATGATTCGTGCTTGGCTCATCTGAATGGCATTAAACTCGACACTCAGCATTCTCAACTTTGGTGTCTCGCCACGTTGAATTTGCTGAATGACAGGGAGAAGTGTTGGGGTTGCAAGGCCGAGGTGGTAATCCGTGTCTTTCTGGGTGACTGGCGATCGTTCTCCGAGGTAGGTCAACCACAATGCTTGAACCACACCATCCTCACCAACCAAGACACCACTTCCGCACTGGCCGCTAAGACTGGTGTCGACGGTGATGGCATCAACGTTGAGAGCTCTGTATCGAGGAGCACCCGAGTTCGCGGGAATGGCAACAGCTGTGATGTCGGTGATTGTGGTTTGGGCCATGACGATTCGCATGTTTTGATTGAAACCAACAAAATAGGTAGAAGCGCCTTGGGTAACATGAGTTGTGCTCAACTTCGCACTCTGAACAGGGGCATCAACAAGCGACGGGTCGTACTTGATGATGGCGTAATTCTGTAATGGATGCAAGAAGACGACCTTCCCTTCGACGATGATGGAGTCGGCGATTGTGATCGAAATATCGCAAAGATCGTAAGGTACAACAGCTCTTGATATGAGAACAAGGCCTTTCTCTGCATCAATCACCACCCCCATACCCCACTTCCTATTTCGGGGGAAGCCATCAAGCTTGACAGGCATATGGCAGAGAACTCTGACGAAGCTTCGTACGACATATGAAGCAGCTGGGTACTGCGCGTTCTCGAGCTGAATGAAGTTTGCTGATCGCCTCACAGGTGGCAAGGCTGGGAGAGCGTCAGCGAGATCTGTGAAGTCCCACAACCCAGTCGTATCGTTTCTAACAGCTAATCGCATCTTGCTGGACCAGTGGCGATCAATGTGCAGGATGCTCGTGTTCATGGTGTGTAGATCTCTGAGATGCTTGTATGTGACTACAACTCTTGACCGATCTGGGATCTTCTTCATAACCTCAATGAACGATTCAAGGTCCGGAGTCTTCTTGTGATCAACCGACAATATGATCCACCCATTGTCTGTACTCTCGAATCTGAACGACCCGGTGGCTTCGCAGACAAAGACACCCTTGCAAGCCACTGCATATAATCGTGCTTGTTGATAGGATAGATTGTGGAAGCTGGCACCTGCTACCGAGACGAACCGGTCCGGGGTAATTGCATGGAGATCTCCCACAGTGACCTCGACCTCGATGTCTTCACCCCCGCGCTGCACCAAGAGCTTGACTTTTTCATCAACACTCGAGTCGAGGATGTCGTCGAGTCGAACAAACTGAGTGAGCAACTCTCCATTGACTTTGAGAAGAACGTCTCCCTCCTCAATCTTCTTGTCTGATGGGCCCTCAGGTAAAACGATCTCAGCAACCAGCATGCCGGTCTCCTTTGGGAATCCTTTCCGAACTGCACTCTCCCAGTCTGGAGTCAAGCCAAGCCGCCTGCATTCATCAAAAGGCTTTATCATCCATTGACATTGTATTGTGCCACGTGTGACTGGTTTGCCGTCTTGAATGCACCGCAGGGCTCGTAGAGGTCGGTCGAGGGGTAGGAAGTAGTCGGTCGCAGCTCCATCACTCCGTCCTCCAGCTTGGAGTGCAATAGCATAACCATCAACATTGACGACTGGACTTCCGGAACTTCCCCCACTAGCAGCCGCGGCAGCTTGTATATAGTTCGTGTTGAAATCGCAATATCCATCTCCGTACTCGGGCGCATTTCGGTCCAGTCTGCTGATGACTCCAGAAAGAATACTGAGCTTCTCTCCTGCATCATTACCCACCACTCGAATCTCCACTCCAACTTTCGCAAGATCGGGTCTCAAAGGTAGTGCAGAGACAGGCATGTACTTGATCTTCTTAGGGTCGAATCGAAGAATGCCGAAGTCGTGGACAGGGTCTCGGTAGACGGGGTAGGCGTCGACTTCTTCGTGATTGTCAAATATGCAGTATCCCCAGAATGGTCCGGATCCTACCACATGTCGATTTGTCATGATATATCTGCGCATGTCAACATCACAGGCCTTCGTAAGTCTAGACAACTCACCCTCTTTCCGCATCCACCACGAATCCCGTTGCTTCGCTAGTCAGGGCTGGGTCTGTATCGAAGGAGCATGTCTGGCAGAATCTGATCGAGACCACATTTCGTACCACGTTCTCGACACAGGCTTGCCACTCTGCCGTATCTGCCATGCCGGGAACAATCCTAGTATCTTCCATATCCAACTCTTCTTCTTCGTAGACCATGCCAACTTCAGGTGTGTTCTGACCCGCTGAATCCTTTCCGTTGATTGTTCTGTGTTGTTTCTGTGGTCGTTCGTCGATGGAGCCTGGATGTTGCTTCCTCTTTGCGCGAGGGGCGCTGTTATTTAAGCCGTTCATCTTGGAGCCTTGAAAGCTCTTAATGGGCGTTGTGGTGATTGGCCGAGCTTGTGTTGACCGCGGGAAAGTGATTGTCGATTTGGGATGGTTTGGATCCGAGTGAATGAGGGCGGGAGATGGAAATCGAGGTGTAGATACAATAATTGCAGACCTGTTGAATGCGACAGGCTTGGAGAAGCACGTCAATGAGTGGTGTCTCAGTGGCCTCGAGGAGAAAACTCTATGCATCCAGCATAGGGCGTAGAGAAGGGCTCAATCGGCCAAGTGAAGGAGCGTAGGAAGGAAAAGGGACGCAAAATACCACAGACGGAGGGAGAGAAGGTCGAAGGTGAGATGGTGATGGAGCTTAGAAGGTTTTCGGTCGTCACAAGGTATGGAAGGAGAGAGTTGCGGCGCGGAAAGAATGCAGGGTTTAGCGTGGTGCACGGCTCGCAGGGAGGACCCTTGTTTGCTTGCCATAAGCAACCCGATATCAACACCTTCCAACGACAACCTCCTTCTCTTCTCTTCTCGATTGTACTACAAGACGTGGATAATTACAACATTACTTCGAATACGCAAACACCTACTGTAAAATATCATCTTCATTGGCGTGTCTCTGGGAGGTTCCTCCTAGAATGAACCACCTACTTTTCGTCCGCTCTCGACCGAGCCTTGCTTCTCGACTGTTACAGAAGAAGCAAAGATGCAGCTGCAGCTGCTGGCGCCATGCAGAAAATATGACTATCTATGTACGTAGAGATCTTCAATGCGTCAAGGACACGCCCTGATCGAGTTATCAACTGAAATACCATCGCCACTCTCCAATGTCTGGCTTGCATTTGAACGAGGCACGAACTCGAAAGCCTTGGGAGCCTTGAAGTCAACGTCATTTTACTCTGCTCGATGCTTGGATTCGCGGTTCCTATCCATTCATAGTGTGAGTTAATAAATACAAAGAAATCGAAATGATCATATCTCAAGCAGTTTTCACGCCCGATGACTCCCTTCCCTCCTAGGCTCCGACATTTCAGGCTGTTGCACACTCTGTTCCTGGTCATCCAACAAAGTCTCGCGTTCAACTGCCTCCTCTTCACCTTCAAGGAAAAGTTCGTGTCCACTGCCTTCGTGCATTCCGAGAGCAGTCACACAGCATGCAGCAGACATGATTGCTGTTCCCCACCAAGCGCCTCCTACCACACCAACGTCCAGACCTGCGCCAAACCACAATCCAGAAATCATGGGTCCTACGGTCCTGAATCCTGCTGATACACTCTGTCCAAGACCATGAATCGTTCCGAGCACACTTGGGTGGGGCGAGCAATTGTTGAGCAGGATGATGCTAGCTGGTAAGGTGAATGTCCTGGCCATGACTTGGAGCAACAGCACGAGAATGATCCCGACCCAGACAAAAGCGCCTGCTGCTGCGGCTGGAGCAGCAATGGATGATGGGAGAATGGCAAGATATGGAGCAAGGAAGTAGGCTACGGGAAAGAGGATGGAGAAGTATCGGAAGGACTTAAGTGTTCCCAGCCTGGCGTTGACAGGCGGGTACAAGGAGAACTGAAGGATCATGCCGATTATGCCAAGGATGGACGTTGCAACTCCGACCGTCGCTGCTGGCATGCCCAAGCCACCAGTGAAGACGAAAGGAAGTACACGTTTGAATGTCGATTCGTTGTCCAGAAAGCGGGGCGTTGAGAGGAAAAGAGTCCACAGATTGGTGAATGCACTAGGTATGTTAGACGAATATCATGGTCAGAAGGAAAGCTACTGACCCTAAGTGGAAGTCATAAAATGCCCCTGTGATCAGGGTGAAAATCACGTTGCGTGTCCAGATGCGACTGAATGGCAATCTGCGAGTGATCTGCTCTTTCGATGCAGGCTTTTCGTCGAAATTCGACAAAGGCACCTCCGGTGCATCCCAAGTCTGCAATTCAGAGTAGCCTTCAGGATTCGATCTTCCACGCAACATCTGGAAGAAGCGACCTTTCAGGTGCAATCCGAGATCAAACTTTCCTCTGCGCTCCTTCAAAGTCTGTTCAATGTTAGTACTTGCTCCGGTGAAGGAAGCTGGAAACTCACCTCTTCCAAAAAGAAAAACACAATATATGTTGTTACTGCCAAGAAGAACGCATTGAGGAGAGATGGCAAAGCATATGGGTAATCTTCGAAGAAGTTAAATCCCAGGCAACCATCTGGGCCGAAGATGTCTGGCATAATTGTTGCCGGGTCTGCGAGAAGACCTCCCATGACTACCGCTGTCAGTACACATCTGGGTATTTAGAGGGTGGTCTTTACTTGGTCCTAGTATTCCTGCGACATTAAAGCTCATGGGAAGGATCAAGAACGCTCTCGACTGATACTTCTTCTCCTTGGTGATCTCGGCAATCATGGTTCGTCTGCAAACTGCGTCAGCACTCCTCGACTTTCACTTCACCTTCGCAACACTCACATTATTCCAACAGTACCATTGATTCCGCCACCTATCGCACGCCAGAATGCAGCCCAGAAAAATGTACTCGCAAATCCGTATCCAAGACACGAAATAGCCGTTCCTGCAAGGCCAATAACGAGAACCATCTTCCTCCCACACCAACTCGCATCCGCTGCCTTTCCCCATAATATCGCCGTCAATACCTGAGCTCCAGTGAAACAGCCCTGAAGAATTCCCGTCTGATTCGAAATTTGTGCATTCGTGAGACTCGAGTCAAAACTCTTGAGCTGGTAAAAGACGTATGCCTGCAGCGATGCGACTTGCAGGAAATCTACCATCCGACATAAAAACAGAATTACCAGTTGATCTTTCCGAGGGAGCGACATCCATGTCACTGGTTGTGGTTTCTTCGGTTGAGCCTCTGCATCGCGATTCTCGTCATCGAAATCCTCGGGGAGTGAAAGCTTGGCATTTGGGGCTGCCACTGAATTCCTCCTCTGCGCAGGGAGGTTCACCTGCGACTCGTTAGTAAAGTTGTTGAATCTGACTTGCTTCTCCATATCGTTGAACAGAAACAGAAATAAACAAACAAAACAAGATAGCAGTAGTGGTATATAGAAATGCCAAAAGAAAAATTGAAAATTGGAACGAAAAAGAAAGCTTACAAGGTTGTGAGACGAATGCATCTCCTCCTGGAAACAGCATCGTGGAGGAGTCTTGGCATTTTCGACCGCAGCAGGCCAACGCCTTGATATCCCACTACTGATTGCTAGATGAAAATCGGATAAAAAGCTTAGAAGGCGCGTAAACTCCACTCATCGTCGATAAGCTGGGAGTGGTTCACGTGACAGAGACGAAAGTAGACGTGTACGCGCGTTCGACGGCTCCACACGCATCGACGACTCGCAATTCGGGATCCTCATCTCTAGTCATCTATTCCTGTCTATCCTCAACTCAGAAGATTAAAACCGGGGATGTACACATCCGCGTCACAAGAAACGAGGATGCTCATCAGCGGGAAGAAGTCTGTGGAGAAGTTGCCACCCCAGCCACCAGCGCGTCGGTCCCGAAATTTTGATGTATCAATACGTCGTTTGCTTCCTTGGAAGTCTAGATGTTGGGTGATCTACAACATATTTTCTATTCTTAGTGGTCTGGCTCTTAATTGCCATGTTTGGCGCTTATGTCTTGCTAGTTGTGGTATGCCATCATGCCCTTGGGACGCCACTTCTTTTCCATCTGCATGTCAATTAATGTTTCGTATCAACTTTCTTTTCTGTTATGCTCGCTTCCCACTTCGGCGCAATGAGGCTATCCATTCTTTTCTTTATCCTTGCCGCGGTGTCTCGTTGCCAAGCCGATGAAGACGTCTTCCATAATGATCAAGCTTTTGATGCGGCAGCATATGGAGTATATCCCGTGCAGAGGTATCGAAGCACGGACTTAGTATCGCCTCATGTCAACGTCTTGCAGTCCAGCCCGGAATGCGACAGTAGCCTGTACACCCTCTTGACACCGAGAGGATCTTCTACGAGTGAGCCAACAGGTGTGATACTCGATCATGAGGGGCACTTGATATGGACATCTGGCTGGGAAGGCCAGCAAATCTACAACCTTCTTGTGCAAGAGTATAAAGGCGAGAGCTATCTCACCTTCTGGGCTGGGAATGATGCCGTTGGGGGACATGGTGCTGGTTTCTACTATATGGTATGTTTGGAAGACTTCCTGGACGGGGCCTGAACACTGATATTCTCCAGCTCGACAAGCACTACAACTTGTTCTTGAAGATTGGTGCAGCCGGAGGACTTGATGGTGATCTTCACGATTTTCGCCTTACCGAGAACGGAACCGCCCTGATGACCGTGTATCAAGTCATCAACAAGGACCTCTCAGATCTCGGGAAGCCATGGGTTGGAGAGATCTGGGATTGTCTGATCCAAGAAGTCGACATTGAAACAGGTGAGCTGATATTTCAATGGCGAGCTTCAGATCATTACAAAGTGTCCGACACTTTGAGGGACATCGGTGATGATGGTGGGATTGGGCGGGCATTTGACTTCTTTCACATGAACAGCATCGCAAAGGACTCGAAAGGCAACTACCTCACTTCAAGCCGATACATGCACAGCCTGACCTACGTCAATGGTACCGATGGTGAAATCATTTGGATCATGGGAGGGAAGAGGAACATGTTCGAAGATCTCTCTGATGGTCATGCTACCAATTTCGCCTACCAGCACGACGCACGATGGTCCGAGGAGGACACGGAAGTTACTATGTTCGACAATGGAGTTGATGATCCGCACCCAAAAATTGCAGATACTCGCGGTCTTCGCTTACAGCTTGACCAAGAACGGATGACAGCGGAAGTGGTCGCGGAGTACAAGAATCCGCACCATATCCACGGTATTTCACAAGGTTCCTTTCAGACGCTCCCAAATGGAAATGCTTTCATGGGATACGGAAATACAGCTGCTTTTACAGAGTACTCTCACAATAGCACAGTTCTCTGCGACACCCATTTCGGAGCCGAAAGCCGCTTCGGTGCCGGAGAAGTGCAATCCTATCGTGTCTACAAATACGCATGGCACGCTTGGCCTGAAACAAACCCCGACGTCGCAATCGCAGAGGACGATGAAGGAGAATGGACTTTCTATGTCAGTTGGAATGGAGCCACCGAGGTCAGAGAATGGGTGCTCCAAGGTACCGATGAATCTGAAAGCGACGAATGGGTCGACCTCGAAAGAATTCTCAAAACAGAATTCGAGACTGAGTTCGGCATCCACAGCACATACCCAAGGTACATGAGAGTCCTGGCGCTCGATTCAAACTTCAGAATATTAGGAGTCGGTGGCCTCTTGGACCTCACGATGGAGAAGGTAATCGACAGTTTCATTACCAACTCCACTGACTCTGGAAACAACATTAATCAACCAACGCAGACATGGTCCTTACCGCCCCTGAGAATCGAGGAGGGTGATACGTGGTGGTTGAAGATCATGCTGGGGTTTTGTACTTTTACTGGTCTATGCGTCGGGTTGCGGGAGGCGAAAGTGGTTTGGCGTACGAGGACACGGTTCAGAAGAGGGTCAATTGCTTTCTAGCGCGTTGATGGATGATACGCGACTTGCATAGCCACAACCTGTATTTTCTTGCTGCCCTCGGAACATTTGGTGACATCTTTCATGCTCGAACACCTTCTCCTTTCGAAGTGATGCAGTTGAAGTGCATGCAGTCGGAACCTGCATTCCCGCGTCTTGGTCCTTGGAAGGATACAACCGCAAGCTCGCAGAGTCGACTTGATAAAGGCAAGTCTACGAGAGACAGTTCTCCGGCACGATATCATCATCAGCCTTTCTCTCAAGACAGGGGTAATAATAGTGGGGTTGAGGCGCGCCAAGATTCCCAAACGGTGACGCGGCCTCGTCCCAAAATTTTTACAGATGAAGCAATCGGCGCGACGACATTTGATTGGATCGCTCAACAACTGGATACCAAGAGCAGTAATGAGCGTGAATACGGGACGGATGCGGCAATGGGATGCACTATCTGATGCTATTTGCTTGGTCCCCTTGGCTTATACGGTACAGAAAATAAAACATGGTATATGCGACTCTTATATGAACCCATTCAAATGACAAGAACCCAAGAACGCCCTGGCCCAATCATTTACAAACTCCAAAGCATCGAGACAAGGTACAAGCACATAACGACTAATGCTAACATCTCCAAGAATTTGACAACCACATTCAGCGCCTGCATTCGATTCCTCCTGCGCGATCTGACAACAAAGTCGCGGTTGTCGTTGACGTTGGGAAATTTCTGACCCATAGGAACGCGTTCGCCGAGGAAGTTGCAGAGTGGCTCCCATCCATCAGTGACTCTGAACTCCAACAGATTCTCCTTGGGCACCAAGCTTCTGACCTCCGCATAATGCTTGTTGAAAACATCCTTTCCTCTGTGCTCGAAGTCGCCCTCAAAGAAGGTGTCGAAGAATTTCTTGAGCATCGGATAGTACATCCCCGCAGCCCAGCTCACATACTGCAGAAACCTCAACTCTGGATCCGTGACTCTCCAGAAAACCGTTCGCGTCGTAGAAGCGTGCCAAGAGTCGACATCTCGGTTCGTCAAGACGACCTTAGCTTCCGGGTAAGCCTCGATAAGTTCTTTCGCGAACGCTACGGCGGGCCAGTCGCATACAGCTTGGCAGTTGCCGAGCAATTGGTCCCAGTCTTCGCGCGTGAAGGGTTTTCCGACTCCGTCGTACTTGGCTCGGAGGGCGTCCATCCACATGAGCGCATCGGGAGGGTTTTCTATTGAGCAAGACATCATGTGGTAGGTGTCGACGTAGCCGAGTTGTTGCATAGCCGCTCGCATTGCTGTAAATTGTTAGAGAGGTTCAAGAACCTGTGGTGAAATGCTTACATGCTGTTCCTGTGCGTCCAAGGCCCAAGATGAGGACTTTCATGGGAACTGTTCTGCGGCATTCTCGCCTGTTGATGTCTGTGTCGCTAGTGAAGATGTCGGTGATAGGTTTCGGGGTATATCTTGCTGAATACGCCATGTTGAAGAAAAATGAAGAAGTTTGATAAGAAATCGAAAACAGATGCCCGATAACGAACGCTCAAAAACGGAAAGATGTGAATGCAGTCAAGTTATAGATTGGAGAGCAAATAGAAGCGATGAAGATCATACAGAAACATGGAATACTGCCCTACAAGTACGCAATCAGTATCTCACCAAACATGCTTCCCATGACCCTTGGACAATGCCAAGACTCTCTAAATAGAGATCTTCCACTCTTATGAAAACAACTCGCAGCCGCATTACGCAGAGATGGAGCAAAAGGAGATAGCAGATCGCAGCAAAACCAAGAGTCCAGACTTACCCCAACTTTTCGGGACCGATGATGGAGTTGTGATTTCAGATCCACCGAATCGCACACTGGACTGTTCAGAGACTGCGGCAAAAGCGATACGTTGCACGCAAAGCTAGTGGGGACTAACTGGATGAGGACCATCTTCTCGAAATCGATAATGGGGACGAAACGGAACGCAAAGATCAGCGCCATCATGCCAGGACACCTTGCCCAGTTTGCCGGGTAGCCCACACTGGTGGAGACAAAGCTAACCAGCGCTGGTTCCCGGCACACGTGTAATTTGACGCGGCCTGAAAGGAGACTAGTTTTATGTGTGGACACAGCCTCGTTGCGAACTGATGGTCTGGCGGGATGTGCAATTCGGATGAATTTCAGAAAGTGAGTCGTGATGCGTCGTCCGAACTCAAGGGTACAAGCTTTGTGGCGTATATGCAGTGACGAACCAGGACGGCTGGGTGATGAGATGCCCGAAACACCGTTGATGAATCCATCTGGAGCTGGCTATAGTTGACATTGCGTCTGCGAGCGATTGTGGCTGTAGATGTTGTTGGGGTTGATGTGGTTGATGTGTGAAAATTTCGAGATTCGTGACGCAGTATCTCGACTGGTTTGAGCTCTCCACGTGTTTTCAGCAACTATCCTTTCGTTGGGCTATTCCGAAGGGATTCCATGCACTTATAGTATATGATTGAGAGAAGCTCTGTTTAACGATTGCTAAATCGTACGCAATCATTACGCAATAAGTCCTAAAACCTGCTGCCTTATTCCATATCACGTGATTATCATGTGCTCAAAAACTATCCTGCTCTCATTTAGCTCAATTTTACAAATCCCCAAGTCCTCGCTCCACGGAGTTATTAATATCAGTTACTATTCAGCATACCGATATAGTTATGAGCCACAAATCCATACTACCACGTCCTGTTCCGAATATGTTGGAGTCTTTCCATCTCGACCAACTTCAATCGCATTTCTTCAAAGCTCTAGTGCGATCCAGTCTAGTTGCTTGACGACCACAGATCAGATGGCATAGCTCCGAGGTAGACGGGTAAGCTTCATCAACTGCAATTGACGAAACATATCCAAGTATGTCAGATGTATCAATCTTCCCGTGAAGCCATACGCTCAGGCAGGCTCTGCAGAGGACAGCCGAGACGAGGAATAGCACCCCAAAAGTACATCCATCTGCATTTTACTATGCCAAAAGGATCGAAGAAAGTTTGTGTAGGCTCGGTAGCATTGATCAAAGGCTAAGAGGGCTGAATGTTGATGTTTGAGTTGATAGAAGCAAGCTAGAAGGTGTTGAAAACAGTCGTTAACCGGGTCGTAAAGGTAATGTTATCGAACTTAGAGAGATCTACAATACTACTTGTTAGGCCCCTCTACTATTGTTTCTTAGTTTGGAATAATGAGTATTACCAGTTGACAAAAACACCTCCGTTCTTGAAGAAATCTGCATCGATCCCGGGTCCACGTATGACCAGTAATCAAAAACAGTAGTATCTATCAAGTTTGCTAGAATCGTTGTACTGGTATGAGTCGGAGGACTAGCTGATACAAAGCCGCAGGCAGGAGGAGCAGGAGGAAACCCAAAAGAATGCCCCTTGAAACATTCTGCAGTCACAGTTCGCGTGGCGAGAAGAACGGAACATTGCCATAGGGCCAAGCCAATTTCGTTGAATGATCCGAAATAAACAGTTTGTGGTTCTTCGATACACTCGTCGCCAGCCTGTACCAGAAAAACAAAGAAGCCATATCCTTGTTCTACTTGCTGCTGCAGGGTTGAGGAGTAGTTTACTCCATCCGACAATTCACCATACAAGGAGGTGATATTCTTGTCCGGCAGATACTTTGAAAATGACGGGCACTCGAATTCGAAAAGCGGAATGGATAATGTCATGTTGTCTTTCGCAACGAAAGGAACGAATGCAATTGGATCATCGCCATCGATTTGAAAGGGACTAAATATCGGGATTCCGATGAATGCAGCCCAAGTAGCCGCTGGAAAAGACCAACCCTGGCTATCACCAGAGCATTGCCAGGGGTTTGATGTAGTGGTTAGCGGAACCAGGGGAAAACCGTCTCATCGAGAGCCATTGGGCACGATTCAATGCCGCGATTGAAGGACAAGCTTCCTTAGGATAGGGCTCTCAAGTAAGTAGCTTGGATGTCCAAAGACGTAGCCATGGGGCAAGATCGTCAGGGTCCAACCATGGTCCGGGACTCATTGTGTCAAAAAATTGCCAGGGAACGGTTATAGAAACATCTTTGATAGTTTCCAGGTAGAGGGCTCTTACAGAGACTTGTCCAGCTAGTGGTGATAAGGCCCATAGCGCAAGCAAAACGCAATAGAACAGACCGAATGTGCGGAGTAGGAACTTATTCGAAGTAGTACTGGCCAAGGACCTACTCCTAACAAGGCTTTCCAGGATCTAGTCAGGGAATATGGTCAACTTCGTAAAGACTGAAATCTCGAGTTGAGCTTGCCATGAGCTTTTCCCCTCTCTGGGCTTTCCACCTTGTTAACATCCGTAGAGTGATGGGAACGAGAAAGGGAAAGAAAAGCGGTAACACGGTCGGACCAAACTTTGCTGCCATGAATGCAAGAACTGTGGTCGTTAATGAAGAGAAGGAACAATATAGAAGAGAGAACCCTACCTAAAAAGGTAAGAGCTGCGAGTATTTGAAATGCGTATGATACACTTTCAAAGATTGTGAACCAATGAAGCCGCGTTTGTTGTCGTGGGGTTGAAACTTCCTGGTCAATATTTGACCCTAAAATTAGAGACGAAGGGGAGAGTTCCTTTTTCCTTTTTATGGTTATTATTGTTTGCAATCGTGGGCCTTTTTGGATGTCTATCTCAAGTTTCTGATCTTTCGTTCTGTTGTTAGCTTTGGTGTTTTTGATGCGAAACAGGGAGAAATCTTCCACTGCTATCAGCGGGTTCTGGCCGCCCCCTCCCGAATCAATATTCTCAGCGACTAACAAAATATCGTAGGTCCAGAAGTAAACGGAAAGTATTCAAGAATTTGTGAAGAGGATGCCTCGTTCAATGATCTTGTCCCATTCAGATTCTAGGGTGTAGGCTCAAGCGATTCAGACGAGATGCGCAGCTCGCTTTTAACATTCATTCCGAGAAAGAGGTAAAATGTGAGTAGCACATCAGTCTTCTTGGAAACCGTGAGATGAGCCACTTACCATCGACGGAGCAGCGCTACTCATGCATGTATTGAATTCTATGCGACGTGGATATTGTAACAAGGTCCCTTTCGTCTCGCTTAAGTATTCGTCCAAGGACTTCGTACGAGCGCCTCTACCCTAGAAACAATCAATTTCCGTATAAGTGAAACCATTCCTGACTCCACGAATTCAGGTCACACCAAAAACAAACTTAGTTGCGTTACAGCTGCCAAAGCTCATTTCTAGCTTTGCCATACCGCAAACCCTGCATTTCATAGGTGTATCCAGAAGCATGCTAAGATTGTGAGCCTTAGCTCTAAAGGTAAAATAAAAGGGGGTTACTAATACATGAAAAATGAAGCCGGATTTTATAACCAGAATGGATTTGTGGTCAAGCTCCTCGCACCAAAATTGAAGGAATCTCTCCTCAATTACTGTACGTATCTAATAAGAGTGATACACTGACGATGAATTCAATATTTACATGTTAGTGTCTCTGAGCGGGACAGATGCGCTCTCTGTTTAGCAGTATTCAGTAGTATTCAATAACTTCGCCAGGCGCGTCAGACTAGGGCTTTCAATTTAATGCTGCTCTCTCTTAGTGGCTACGTACAATCGGTTCCCTGGACTGTTCGCTAATTTTTTATATGTAAAATTGGCACTTTTATCTTTAATAATAATTTATTTAATAAATTACGAATAATATTACTCAAAAATTTAATAACGTATTTTTTAAATTTTTTTTTTTATAAAATATATTAATATTAATTGTTTTTTATTAATAATTTCGTTATTTATTTTATATTTTAATAAGTAATTTTTACTCGAAAAAAGCAAAAATTAAACGAAAATCGACGAGAACCTAAAAAATACTATGTTTTACATATTTTAAATTTTTTTAATAAATAATAATAATTATTTCAAATGAACTTTATATATATTTTAAATATAATAATTTAATTTTAAATTACAAAACTTTAAATTTCATAAGAGAAATAATATATTATTTAAAATTAATAATTAATAAAAAATTTTAAAAAAAGAAATTTATTAATTTATTAATTTAATATTATATTATTAATATTTAAAACTTAAAATAATTTTAAATCGGAAAAGAAATAATCATACTTAATTTTCATATAAATTATATTTTAATTAATTCGGTAATTATTAAATTATAAGGGTTTGAAATAGTAAAGACCTCTGCACATAATTAGCGAACAGTCCCGGGAACCGATTGTACTTGGCCATATCTATCCATTGTCAAGGTCATGTCTTTGAACTCCTCAGTCCTTTCCAGCTCATGGTTTGTGGGCCATCGAAATCGTTGTTCAAGATTATCATTATCATGTACAATTGCCATCGAGGAAACATATCTTAGTATATCAGGGGTATTGATGTTGAAACGAGGCTAGATCGCGAATAAAGAGGAAGAGGGCAGGCCAGCTGATTGGGCGACAAGGATGTAGAAAAAGTACTAGTTACATCTGACGATATCAAAAGCCAAGTAAAACGTGGGCGTGGCAGGAGCGTTTGTTGCTAGGACGGGAAAGCTGAAACTAGCTTCAAAACTTAGCGAAGCATAGTAAAGCGTGTTGAAGGCGGTTGTCAATCGGGTTGAAATTGTCGCCGGATCAACGACAGTTATGTTGAAGGGCAGGTTTCCTTCAACAGGCATTGAAGAACCATTCTTAGTTGCTAGGAAAATTTCCGTTTTGGTAGAGACTGCGCCTCCTTTCATCGATATAGGATCAAGAAGAGGCCAAATCCTTGGCAGCTCTCTCGAGTAATCTTGCCACAATGACGAATTCGACGAATTCGGAGGTCCCACGGAAGTAATGAGGCAGTCATATGGTTGGAGTGGGAAGCCCAAGGATCTTCGACTCGAACACTACGTGTATGCTTCCCGAAATGTATGTGACACTGAACACTGCTAGAGACGAACCTAAGGTCCATAGAAGGACCCAAACAGAATCTCGTGTGGGTCGCCAGTAGGAGAAAAGTTTTCGATGTCCGTGACCAGGAAGAAGCCAGACCCAACCTTATTCGCCTGGTCGGTCCAGCCGTCAAAATCGGGAGGCAATGATTGGTGAGGAAGAAAGTCGATCCAATTATCTGAAACCGAGTGAGCCGAGAAAGATGAACAATTAATATCGAAGAGAGCTACAGAAAAGCTTAAATTTGCTACTGCGAAGAATGGGGGCGGCGTATAATTGGTGAACGGATCCGAAGCCCCGGAAACATTGAAAGGTCCTTAAATTGGTACGCCGATGAAGGTCGAGTAGTGACCATGTGTCGGTGTTAAAAGTATCAAAGATTTTCCAAGGCATGTTAACCGAGTGGTCTGTGATTTGATGTTGGTTCAAAAGTCTTATGGACGCTTGACTACCAAGGGGCGATAGATTCCATAGTAGTACCAGGCCTACCCCAAGGCTTTTCCAGGCGCTCAATTTATGAACATTTGTTATTGTACTGAAAAGAGACCTGCTCCCGACGAATAATTCGAGACACTGCGCACCAAGAGTTAGCCTCGAAATTTAATACCATAGTTCACTTTAAAGACTATGCTTGTGCAGTACGTGGAGGCCTCACCTGCAATCTAGCTCCAGTGTGGATTTTTCATCGGGCCAGAAGTCTTAGAGTATCTACTGCAATGAACGAGAACAGGATTGGAAATATAGTCGGTCCGAACTTGGCATCTTCGAGTAGTATAATATTGCAGCCTTTTGCGAGATGCTTAAGAGCATCTTCGAACTCAATTGGCACGGCATCCATGAAAAACTTGCTACACCGGCCAAGGGGGCGGAGGGGTCGTACTTCTTACTTGAGCCAAGATGTGTGTTGTCGACATACGCAGCCATTACGGCAAAAGCTGTACTGTTTCAGCACTATGGAAACGCAAAGCAGATGTGTTTACCTAAGAATGCAATAGATACAACAACTTCCAACGTACAACAAATAATATCGGACTTTGAGAATCTTTCCAGAGGTTTAGGCGGAGGCGAATTTCCCTATCCTGGTGTAGGCGCTGGCGAGTCAATGAACTCGAGGGGGTTTTCGTCGAACTTGCTCTTCTCGCTCTCAAGGGCCGGAAGGTTCGGGGAGTTCATATATTTAGAGATTAGCGCGATTAGTATGTGTTACCAACAGCACGTGGATGCTTTGCAAGAGGATGATTCGGCTTCGGATAAGACATCTTCCTCTCAATCTGATCTGAGGGATAAAATTTGGGGAGTACCTAACAATGTGCAGCGGAAGGAGAAGAAGGCAAGCAGAAAATCTATACGGGTGAAGATGTAACAAGTGCACCCTCAAAGCCACGGATCGTGCTGTCAGCATACAGAGAGACTGGGGGCAGCTAAGTCTCACCAAATGTCTGCCAGAGGCTGTGAATACCAACCCTTCTCGTGTGCGACCCTTTCATTCAAGGGTTGCTTCCGGCCTTTGCGTAACTTCTTCGCAGCTTCATTTCAGTCCACTGATTAATGTTAGAAGTTACACGAAGTACAACGAAAATCTCAGACGCACCTCGCCACATGAGAGTGGAGCATACTTGGGCGGATTTCTCTCATCGGTGCATGTTGGGAGCACAGCACATTGTTTATTGAAATTGAAACCTACAAAAATCAGTATACTACCTCGAATGCGGAAGAAAACAGCATACTAAAGAACAGGGGCATCGAAATCCGATCTTCATTGGTCTTATTGACCTCCACTCGATGAACCGTACTCTCCAACTTGTCGTTAGTCAATCGAGAAAGGAAGTCTCCAATGTTTACCACAAGGGTATCCTCAAGAGGCGGTGCTTCGATCCATTGCCCTTCTTTATTGAGTACCTGCAAGCCACCGATATGATCTTGGAATAGAATTGTGAAGCACTGCAGATCGGTGTGGCTTCCCAGCCCACCTTGGTATACCCCCGAAGTGTCGGCCTTCGTCTTGTTTTGGGTTTGAGCTGCGGGATAGAAGTTCAAGGCCATGTCACCACACGGGTATGTGATCAGGTCGTCCATGCCGTCTGCTGGCATATCAAGTGCAATAGCAACAGCCTTGGTCAAGTTCCGAGCAAGCTGCATTGATGCTCGCCACCATGCTTTTGCGGCGGTGTTGAATCCTGGAAGATGAGCTGTCTTCTCCCATATCCTCTCATCTGCCCAGATGTAGGGTTGTACTTCAGATGGAAGGGAGTCGAGGGGGATTGGTTTTGGAAGATAGTCGTATGCTGGATCGTCGTTGGGAGAGTAGTGCCATCTGAACTGTTCCTTGACCTCTGCTCCTTCGCTTGCGTTGGCACGTGCATTTTGAGGGGCGGTCCATCCGTTGTGGTGATTGAAGTTGCTTCGTTCAATTTTCCACTTCTCTTCCGTTGGCCGGCGAAAGAAATCAAGCGATTTGAGTCTTGCTTCCTCGATAATCTCTCGTGATATGCCATGATTTTTAATGTAGAAGACTCCGGAAGTCACAGCAGCTGTTTTGATTTCGTGTGCTATGCGTTTGAGATCCTTGCCATCCGTGTCATCCAAGCCTATCAAGTCGATGCATGGTATCTCTCCTGGAGTACAAGGACGCGGGGGTGCATTTAAAACTTCTCTGATTGAGTCTCCATCAGGAGAATTCAAGCGTAGAATCGTTTTCGAAGGCTTCTGAGTTGCCTCTGTTTGAGTCAACATTCTGTGTTTGCCAGAATCTGGGACTAGCTGAGAACGGTGCTATATATGCATGGTGTTTCTGACAAATGTGTAGAGGCAAGGGATAAATCTTCTGGAAGTGGCAAGGCATACCGAGTCGTCCGATGAAGCGGGTCATTGATGACGCGATCCAAAGGTGGGATGTGATTCTCCCTTTCAAGTACACATCAGGGATCACCCGACGGGATGTGCAACTTCTGGGAAAGGATCAAGGCGTCTTGAAGCTTATTTTGAGTACCATTCTTATTTTGGGGACCAGTACCATGGTATCGAACGGTCGATGCTCTCGTATGTGCCAACGACCAGTCCAGATCATCATAAGCTCGAGTGCGGGAACCCATAAATTGAATTTAGTCTAGTTCATAACCAAATTATTCGATAATATATAGAACGAGAGCTTTTCTGCACAAGATTTAAATAGAGTCAAGAAATTGAAGCGAGAAATATGAAAAATGCGCTTCCATAACCGGAAAATCATTCGCAAATTGGTCTGGTATATCGAGGAAGGATTTCCGATGCAAGAAAGTTTGGCAGAATCTGGAAGTGGAACAACGAGATCGAAACTCCGGAATTGACTTTCCACAAAATGGTTTGCTGGAACTGCAGTCGATTCTCAGTCTCTGCCTGAGCGGCTCGCTGGAAGGCGTCGTGATATCCTCATTCGATCTCGAGCCGAAGGTAGACTCCCCATAGAACAAGATGTATAATGGAATAGCTTAAACAGGTGTCTCGATGCCGGATACCTGCAACTTCTCCCAAGTAAGACCGGCTGGCTTGTTGGCCACGCGACACTTCGTGGTGGGAGGACACAAGAGGTTGCTCCACGAGGCAAGAGTATTCCATTTGGGTATTTTAGAACATGTCGATCCGGACGACGTTAACGAGCTCATCTTGAGACTTCTACATATTCTAGATGATTTGGCACAGGTACGTCTCAGAATATCCTGAAGAGCAAGTTCCGTTGCTGATAGTGGACCGAAGTCGAGCTCCTTGGAAACCACAAAATACCGCGACATTGTTCTCGTTGGTCATGGACTCCGTTCCGATCTCCTTGTGCTTCGAAGGCGAGGAATTCTATTCGGACAGATCAGCACTACTGTCGCCAAACTGGACAAATCATGCATCGTGAAGGAGGTCTTGGGCATGAACTTCCGGCTTCATGGGCTGTTGAACATCTTCTACTGCCCATTGCTCCACATCCACAACGCTGGAAATGATGGGAATTTCACCCTGAGAGAACTTTTTGCTCCTTGCCTACTACGGATTGAGACCATTTGCGCTCTCAAGTAATGCAAGTAATGAGATTTGTACCCTAGCAGGCTTGAAGGCTCTGGCATTGGACGCTCTGCCCGACACAACAGATAGGAACGCAATGCTGCGTGCCCTGAAACCGCAATGTGATGATTGGACTATGTTTGCGCTAGACATGGGAAACGGTTCATTCAACGATTCTCGAATGGCTTATGGCTTGACCAAGAATTGAGATGGAGGGTGAGGGCGGTGGTTCTTCCAAGACAATTCGAGATTGCTTCTTCGTCTCGACCTGAAACACGACTCGCACCGACTGTGGGCAATTTGGGGACTAGGACACCATGACTGTCCGAAAAGATTGCCAATTGGCGGAAGCAATTGCAACTAGGATGTCGAAAGAAAACATGGCCGTATTTAGCTGAGCAGCGGTGAAGTTTCGAACACGTAAGGAGGGAATGAGGTTGATAAGCGTGGGACAAGCTCTCGTGCTCGGCTTGGTATGTCCGAGAGATAACGGAAGCAATGAAACATAACAGCTCGTCGAGGCAAGGTCCTTGAAGAGAGGCGGTGAGGCGAAGACAGAATTCGAAGAAAAGCCCAAGACCAAAGCTAGCGAAGTGCGGGGAGTCGAGCCGCAAGCGCATTCGTTTTCGTTTTCGCATTCAGGGTCGAATAACAGCCCCGTTAAACCTCCCCACAAATGACATCAGATAACAAACACCTATAAAACCATCGTGTTCCTTCAGAAGCCATGTTGTTGTGCCGTATAGCGCAATTCATCCCTTTACCCCGCTCTCCGGTTTGCCTGGGTTGGAAGCTGAAAGGAACATCGGGGGCCGGGCCACATTAGCAACAGGGACAATGGAGGACTTGAAGAGCAAGGTGCGTATACCTCGAACATGATCAATCAACAGAAGTTGACAAGAATAGGTCGTGATTGTAACAGGCGCTTCCTCGGGAATCGGTCTCGCAGCCACAGAAGTTCTCCTCAAACACGGTGCGAAAGTTCTAGGAACGGATCTTAGCCCCGCGCCCTCACTCGCATCCGCCGACTTCCATTTCCTTCAAGCGAATCTCATCGACGCCTCAGCACCAGATAAGATCGTGGAAGCATGTACCACAGCTTTTGGCAAGAAGATTGATGCTCTAGTGAGTCCCATCTCAGCATCCCGACGGATATCAATCTCGAGATTCGTTGGACCTGCAACTTTCCTTTCTCCTTATGACTTTTCCTCCTCTCGTTATACCTTCTTCTATATTCACCTTTAGTCATCACTTCATTCGTTCTCGTCTCATGGCGTTTCCTTCCCTCTTCTCAAAAGATCAAATACTGATTCCTCGAACTCCAATCCAGCTCAATGTAGCGGGAATCCCGGACCAAAACAGCTCCGTCGACACCCTAACCAACGCCAACTGGGAGAAAGCCATTGCAGTAAACCTCACCGCACCAGTCAAACTGATACGAGCGGTCGTTCCAATTATGATCTTAAACGGAGGAGGGTCGATCGTGAATGTTGCTAGCAAGGCTGCGATAAGTGGTGCTGCTGCTGGTGTCGCCTACACTGCTTCCAAATACGGTCTCGTCGGGGCGACGAAGAATGTTGCTTGGAGGTATAAAGATGAGGGGATTCGATATAATGCTATTTGTCCTGGTGGTATGCATTTCTCCCAAGGATTCTCGAATCCAAATTGCTTGTGTCCCTGGAAACTGACATGAATAGTTGTATAAATAAACATCGCAGCAAACATTGACATGAAGAACCTGGATATGAAAGCAACAGCAACACTAATGTCCGTGAGAGAGACGATCATGCCGAAAGAAGATTATAGCAAGGTGCCTGCGGCTGATAAAGTTGCGAATGTGTTGGTGTTTTTGACGAGTGAGATGAGTTCGGAGTTGAATGGGTCGATTATTCCAGTTGATCATGGGTGGAGTGTTATTTGAGAACCGGTCCTGGCCGGAGCTCGGGTCTGGTGGGATAAAAAAAGGTGTCGATGAGCGTGTGGCTTCGAACAGGTGAAAGCTTTTTAAGAAGAGAGGTTCTCGGCAAAAGCGAAGTGGAAGCAGTAGAATAACAATAGCAGCATGAGTAAAAAGTATTAGTATTGGGTTGCACTAGCAACCAGTGGACTTTTCCCTTCAAAAGGACAAAGAAGCAATGTTCTCATCGAGCGGCACATACACCAATGTATTAAAGACGAAGTTGCATGGATTCGCTTTGCATTATGTTCCTCAGTCCGTAGTAGAGACATTGTTCGTTCCTTGAGTGTTTTCATCACAGACGCCACGCCATCCACCCATCCTCCCAGTATCCATCAACAAATGAAATTCACAACGCCTCATATCAGTTCTACTTTGGTTCCAATTTTGTACACGTCCAGCTGATGTAGCTTGCATGAGTAATGTTAGCATCGTAAGCTATTCGATTACAAGCCCTTGTCACCCTTGTCTCTATCCTCTGGGATCAACTTGGACCAGTCGCTACCAACAATCATGAAGATCTGAGCAACGAGGACAAAAGAGAAGAGGATGGTGACAGCAACTTGCATAGCAAAGACCTTGACATAAGTCTTGATTAACCTGATGCGAGATGCCCAGTCGAAGGTCTTCCATGCATCAACCATGCCAAGAACACCAGTGCCACCGACGATCTCTGGGATAACCTTTCCGCCAAAGCTGCGATCGAATGGAACAATGGTCTCCTCAGCATCGGACAAGAGAGAAGCTTGCACACGTGTCAAGGTAACGTTGGCTGGGATGACGACCAAGAAGGCGAGGACAAGGCCGAAGATGAAAATTCCGATGCCCTTGAAAGCCATGGCGGTTTTTTGGCCACCAGTCATGTTAGCAACATCCTCGGGCTTCTGGTCGGTAAATCCAGTGACAATGGCGAGGTAAATTGGGAGGTAGACAGATAGCTGCTTTGCGATAGCAAGAACGGCAGTAGGAGCTGCAACCTTCTTCCACATCCTCAAGGCCGGGAGACGACGGAACCAGGTCTTTGGGCTGGGTTCAGAGATGACAATGTGTGTCCAGGCGAGGGACAATGTAGCACAGAGAACGGTAGCGACGGCATTCCAGAATGGTCTTGGGATGAGGCTCAGGAGAGGGAAGACGCTGAAGAAACCTCCGACGCTGTTGACCGCGAAAGCAGAGACAATGTAGATGGTGAGGCCTCGGAATCGTGCGCGGAATCCACCAACAGATTGTAGAAGACGAATGGTGCTGCGGAAGCTCGCGGTAATTGGCTTGGCCTTGACCTGAGCATGCTCGGGGTCCTTTATTGTAGAATCGGGGTCTTCAGTCGCGAGAGGTTCGAAGAGGATGGCTTCTTGAGGAGACTCGATCATGAGGAGAGTGGGGAGGATTCGTCCGAAGGTGTACTCGATCTACGCTGACGTCAGTAATTACTCGTAGAGATCTGCCAGGAGACATACCATGAAAAGAACACCAGTGAAGAGGATAGCAGTAACTGCCAACATCAAAGCACCCCACGTTGGAAGCTGGACAGGTCGTGGCCTGTCGCCATCCTGGGTCATAGAGGCGTGGGCTTCGAAGCCTCGTCGAACGAGGGTTGGGATCATGTTGCTCATCATTGCGGTTTGGTAAGGAGCGACGGTTGATTTCGGTGATGCAGAAGAATCGTGATTTGGAGTTCACGATGGGAAAGGAGATGTTTTGAAGGAAAAGAACCAGCAGGTAGGTAACCAGCAGGCAGAAGTAGCCCTTTGATGCAGAGGACGAGGCGCAGGCGGCGTAATTGATGCGGATAACGGGCGGCTAGACTAGATGAGGCATGGTGCTGACTCTCCGTGTCGTTGGTGGCCAACAGTTTATTTTCATCCGAACCACTTCAGGTACAATACGAGATGGCGATTATTCTCAAAGCACAAGGCTCAACTGAAATACTCGCTCCAGGGGATACAAGGCTCGAGTCATAGTTGTACGGAAAGCTTTTGGCCAAGTTGCACAGCAGAGGACTGAAACGCGAGCTTACAGCACGTGAGATTCCATCACAACGGGCAGGTTTGAAGTGAAAAGGCTGCTTTCCATTGGAGCCTGACTTTGATATAATATATTCTCTCAAAAGTCCATCACTGGTGAAAGTTTCAAAATTCGGGGCTATTTGAGACTTCGGTAGAACTAGAAATGCATTTTCTTCGAGCGTTACTTGCGAGTTTTGAAATTCCTTCACTGCTACGTTATTTGATTCTTGGTCTGAAAGATCTGAATTTGCCCGTACATCGATGTCTTTTTCGTTGTTTGTGGCTTTCTTGGGAACTCGAATCCGTGCTCTTGACGATGCCCATCCCATTCGGCTCAACTCTTTGCTCATTCGCTGGATTCTGAGCCTTGCCTCCTCAAGTTCGCAAATTTGTACTTGAATGGGTCTTCTTGCCCTCTGCTTCTTCAACTTCGCTGAGCTTTTCAAGTTTCAATTGTTCTTGTCTGCATCTTCTATACAGTTTGCGAGGTGTTGAGTTGATAGATCGTTAACAACCTCTGGCCTTTCCCTCGGCCCTCCAAGGACCGGAGGTTAGATACAAGACGAATCTAATTTAGACCTCGGCAGCCATCTTCAATAGCTCTCGTTTACTCCAATTGTCGAAAGTCATCGTCTCGGCACGGCAAAGTTCCAGCGCAGGTCTTCCCTCCGAGAAGTCAAAGTTCAAAGTCCGCGTTTCACCATCTTCCCGCACAGATATCTTACCGTTCGCGATCAACATCCAAGAGTTGAACTTCAGGTGGCATCCACGAGTGAGGAATCATTTTGTCTCGGTTCGGCTTCGAGGTCGGCGCACAAAATTCTGCACGTGGTCTGCAAGTTCCCATTGTCTCATGCGTTGTGCATGAGACTAGTTTCAGTCAAACGGTGGTACCAGAGAAAGGGTCCTTTCACCCCCTCGATCTTTTCATTTCATCTACATTCACTCAGGACAGTCGCTCGTTATCTTCAAGGCATCTCAGTGCATTGAATCACTTTCGCTAAGTTGCATCGAAGAAACACTGTCGTTCCTTTTGATTTCACGATCTATTTTGAGATTCATATACCTCAGCTTCAGACCTCATCAAAAGCTCACCTCAGCACACGATAATCAATGATTCCCTCACAATGCGCGCGCAACTTTTCCAAGTCGCTCTCATCGCGAGTGCAAGCTTTGCGACAGCTTCACTCGACGCAAACGGAAACTGCGACTCTGGGTTCACCATCTGCTCACCTCCTGGCGGCACATCAGCCACTACCCCGCAAATCAGCAACCCAAACTTCCCAAACCTCTTCGTGGACATACTTGATTCTTCTTTACCAACCAGCTCGCGCAAACGATCCCTACCTCATGGCGTTCTATCCCCCATTGCGATCCGAGGATCATCCCCACTATGTTGCAACGCCCAACCTCCTGCCTCACAATGGCGAAGCTCGGTCTCCCATTCTGCTACGACAGATTCACCACCAACTTCCTCCTGCCAGACGGCAGTACAGGAACTGTGGTAGGCGGCTCATACACCTCAGCTGGAGGCGACACCGCGAATCTCGAAACAGGAGACTACAAATTGGTCAATGGCCAAACAGGAAACATCTACTCCTCCGACCCCTCTTTGAAACCAAACACCGCTACCTTGGCCCTTCCATCTCAATTCACCGCCTCCGGAGTCGGGTCAGCGATCCCGCTGCCTTCACTGGGAAGTGAGATGATCCTCACATACACCACCACTCTCCCTGGATCCACCACCCCCGCCTCCACTCTCCCTCCAATCACAGTTCGAGGAAGCACCAGCACCGAAACCATTCTCCTCCCGACCACAACCGCCATCTCAGCCGCCTCTGGTTCCAGCCCAAGCGTTGCCGTTGGGGCAGTAACGAGCCTCTCGATCGTGAATTTATCGCCGAGCACGATTCCTGGATCGACGGTTGCAGGGTCTACAATTCCACCCGTTACAACGACGATCGTAACAACAAAATTTAGCGCGTTGTCTGCTTCCGCGACTACAAGTTCGATAACAACGAAGAAGAATGATGGGAGGAGAGTTGGCATTGGTAGGGTTGTGGATGGGGTTTGGGTTGTAATAATAGGAGCCTTAGTTTTATAATTCAAAATATAAGTAAAAAGAATGATATTGTATTGATTTATAAGCATACGTTTTAATATGCAAACTACATATTATCGATTTTTAATTGGCACGTATTACTAAACTGGGGGCAAGGCCCTGCGCTTGCAATAAACTTGTGTCGGAGCCGGGTACGAGTCAACTACTTTTGCCGGTGCCTAGCTCGTTATAGCACGTGCAACACGTGACTTCCACGTGACTCAACGTTCCCTTATCCCGGGACGCAGTCCAATTAAATTTATAGTGGGATGTCTCTCGTACCTCGCGCTATGCCCTGCTTTTGACGACTTGAACTTTGAAATAATTTAAAACTTTTAACTATAGAGTTTTTATTCGTATCGATTTCGTCGATACGAGTAAAACGTTCTTTTTTATATTCTTTTTTCGAGCTTTATAAGAAACTATTCTATGAGAAGCTATTCTATAGAAAGTTTTAAATACTAAAAGCGGCACATTTTAGCGTTTTTTGATAAAATTTTAATGCAAAAACGTATTACAAATATTACGTTTTATTATATAATTTTTATATAAATATTTTTTTTTAATAAAGTTTTTTTAATTATTATTAAAAATATATTATTAATTTTTATAAATATACGTTTTAATATAAATTATATATTATTAATATTTAATAATAAATTTATTTAATTTTATATATTTTTTAAAAAAAAAAACTTTATTTAATAATTCGTTAAACGAATTAATAATAAACGAGTTTTTTTTTTTTTATTTAATATATATTTTATTTTATAAATTTTATAAAAAATTATAAAATTTATAATTTTATTAATTTATTTTTGTTTTCAATTTTAAATTAAAATTTTTTAATTTAAATATTTTATATTTGTCGATTATATAGAAATATTTATTAATAAATTAAACGCAAAATATAAAAATTTATATTTTATTTTTATAATTATTGTAATTATTGTTATTATTAGATTAAAAAGTGTACAAAAGTTGAAAAATATAATCTCAATTCTAGCGCAGTTTTGGACTAGTCCCAATGCAGCCTAGGACTGCACGTGACTAGTGTAACTAGTATTTTAACAATATTTAAAATAATTTTTTTTTAATAAATTTCGTTTTTTATATTAAATTATTATAATTGATTTAATTAATTGAATTTTTTTTTTAAATTATATAAATATAAAAATATATTATAATAATTATATATTTATATAAATTAATTATATATTTTAAATCGAGTTTTTAAAATTTTAAAAAAATTTATTTTTATTTTTTTATTTTTTTTAAATTTTAAATTTAATATTATTTTATTTTTTTATTTTTTATTAAAAAAAAAATTTATAATTATAATTTAATAAATAAATTATAATTTTAAATATAATATAATTAAAATTTTAATATTTATTATAAAATTATTAAATTAAATAATTATTTTTATTATTTATATATTTTTAAATTTTATTTTAAAATAAAATTAATTAATTATATAATTTATAAATATATAAAAATATTATAAAACGCGATCACGTGTTATACGTTCGCCTCTAGTTCGGCGCTATTAATCGAGTTTCAAAAGTCGAGTACTCGCTCGATTTCATTTTTTTTTTCTAAGTTTCAATAATAGAATTATTTTTTATTTGTTTTTTAATTTAATTAAAAATTTATTAAATTTTAATATTTTAAATAAATATTATATATAATAATAATATTATAAATTATATAATTTATAATACGTAATTAAATTAATATTTAAAATATTAATATATAAAAAAAATATTTTTATAATAATATTTTTATTTTATATATATATTTAATTATTATTATTAAATATATTATACGTTTTAATATAAAAAATATAAAATTATTTAAAAAATTATAAATATATTATTAAAAATTATTTTATTAAATATATTAATAAATTTAATAATTTATAAATTAATATTATTATTTTATATTAAAATTATATAATTTTTAAAAAATATAAATTATTTTATATATATATTAAAAATTAAAAATTATTTAATTAATATATTATTATATTATATTAAATATATAAAAATTTAAAAAAATTTAAAAAACACGTAAATTAAAAATTTATATTTATTATATAAAATATAATCGTATTTAATAAAAATAATATTTATAAAAAATTTTAAATATTAAAATTAATAATTATTTTTATAATTATATAATTTTTAAAAAATATTATATAAAAAATTTTTAATATATTTTTAATTTAAAATTTGAAATAAAAATAAATTAATAAAATTAAAATTTTTATAATTTTTTATAAAATAAAATATTTATTAAATAAATTTTTTTATTTATTATTAATTCGTTTAATAAATTATTAAACGAATTTTTTTTTAATATAAATTTTTTTTTATTATTTTTAAATATTTAATTATAAAAAATTTTTATATTTATTTTTATTATTAGTATTATTTAAAAATATTATATTATTAATAATATAATTTCAATATACGTAAAATTTTTCTTTGAATTTTAATATACGTATTAATTTATTATTAATTAAAAATAAAATAATATTAATTATATACGATTTCAAATCGTACGTAAATATTATATAATATTTATTTTAATATTAATAATTTTTTTTATAATAAAAATGTTATCATTTTTAATAATTTAAATAAATAAATTTTTTTTTTTTAATATTCATATAATAATATTTTTATTACTTTAAAATCTCGAGTAAATAAAAATAATTCGTTTAAATATAAACTTTTTTTAATTTGATTGTTTTAGTACTAGTATTGCATTTGTAATTGATCGTAATATAATTTTATCGATTTTACAAAAATTTCAATATTATAATTTTATAAAAATTTATTTAAAATTACTAATTTAAAAGATAATTTAAATACGAAAACAATAAATCGTAGATTTAATTGAAATGTATTTTGTTATAAAACAAATTTCTATTGCAATTAATAGAAATCAAACAATTCAAATCGTAATATAATAATAAATTCGTAATTATATAATCTAATAATTAGTAATTTTAAACATTGAACTAAGTATTAAACTAAATATTGAACTAGATTAATAATTTTCTTATTTCGATAAAAATATTAAAATTTTATTTAATTTTCAAATTTTTTATATCTCGATAATTAATAACGTCGCAATATTATAATTAGTATTATTCGATTTTACGTTGAAAATTTAATTTAAAAACGTTTATTTTATACTATATAAAGTATTTATATAGTACGTAGTATAAAAATAATATACAATTGAAATTGGTATTTAATATATAAAATAAAAAATAATTATTTTGAAATATATAATATACTTAAATAAACTCGTATTAAAATATACTTCGTATTATAATATTTTCGTATTACGATATTCGCGTATTACAATATTCGCGTACTATAATATTCGCGTATTAATAATTACTTAGTACTACGATATTTTTTCTCGTATTACAATATACAATTCGCTTATTATTTATTACTTTAAATATATTTGATTTAATAAATTTTTTTATTTCAAATGATATTAAAATTTATAATTAAATAATTAATTTATATTTTAATAAACTAATTAATTAATTTTAATTCCGATTATATTTTAAATAATAAAATATTAAATTTTTATTATTATATTAATTTTTATTACATTTTTATTATTATTTTTAATTTAATCTAATATATATATTTAATTAATTATTATTATTAATTATTAATATTTAATTTTATAATTAAATATAAAATAATTAAATATTATTAAAAAAATTTAAATTAAAAAAATTATTAAATTAATTATTAAAAAATATTAAAAAATTTTAAAAAAACGTTTTTAAATATTATTAAATTATTTATTTTATAAAAATGAAATTTTTATATTTTTTTTAATTTTCAAAAATTTAAATATATTAATAATAAAAAAATTCGAATTTTTTATTATATATATTTAAATTTATATTTATTATATTTAAAAAATTAAATTTAAAATTAAAAATATAAATATATTTT